>DWLR01000020.1:0-60413 GCA_018246295.1 Papilio alexanor hazarajatica | reverse complement strand
ATATATATATAAGTATAATTAGATCCAAATATAGTTATTGAATTTCAAAATATAAGTTTATATCTATAATTATACGTGTAAAAATCTTTCAAAATAGGTCTTAGTAATTGTTATTTGTTAATCTGACTACCCACAAAGTTCACATAGGTGTTATTTTACATTTAAAAGTAAATTATAGTTACATCATGTCATCAATTAAGCATACGTTTGAGGCACAACAAAACGCGATAAAAACGTTGGTTTGTCTTTAAAACAAACAGTGGTTACAAAGTTGAAACAAAAAATTCTCAATAACAGAGTTGGCAGTGATTTCGCAGAAGCGACGCGCATCGCCGTGGGCAGTTCGGTTCAGTTGGACGCCGAACATTCGCGGCGCGGTCAAGGTCCCGCCGGCCCGCTGAGCGAGCCGGTTGTGATGCGCACTTGAAACATAACATTGTTATTGTTTTTAATACGAACATCCATTGCTTCAGTTGTATATGTGTGCATCGTAACACGATTTAAATACATATAAATTGACTAACATTAATAACTATTACGAATATTTTTTTTTCATTGATAATTAACGATTGGTAAAGTATGTATAGCGACTGTTTATCTATCCATATAAAGTTGCTGCAAAATTTTTGAACAAAAGATTGCGCAGAAACGAATTTTTAGGTCTAGTTGCATAGATTGCAGGAATAAATAATTCTTCCTGTTTCATAGGTACATACAATTACGATTTCATTTTACTGCGTATCAATTGTACAATTCTCAAATTTTTTGAGTACCCTTAATATTCTTTCTGCTAATAGCTTTCTCAAATGAGATTGTGATGCGAGTTATATGTGTTTTGAAGTGACGAATCACTTCAAAACAATAATAACTAAAATGAAAAACTAAAGTCAAAATAAATAAAGAAAAGCTTGTTTTTGTGTTTTTGATGACAAAGATTGAAAGTCTTGTTACGATGAAATATGAGATCATACCTGACAGATGTAGCGCATAAAATACCATAATGTAATGAAGTCGACTAACATAAATTCCGAAAAGAGATTTTTTAGCAAGCATTATTATGCGAGATAATGATAAAAAATTATGAAAAATACAAAAGAATACAAATGCAACACGTATGAGAATTAAAAAGTGATAAGTTGTTGAAGATATTTCAGGCTGTTTTCGACTAAATCCGATGACAGGGGAGCGAAGAGCGGCAAGTTTCGTAGTGGAGTGAGGTCAGCGCGAGTCAATTACCCCGCGAGCTGCGACACCGCCTCGTCTCCGAGACGAGCACGTTGCTCGAACACATGCCACCAATAACAAGTTTCGACATTGTTTTTTAAACCAAAATTCAGCCAGCATTCGATATACTGGCCACTTATAAAAACTCTACCAAACTTGTCATAATTTTTAAAGTAGGGTACATTAATTTGTTCATCTTTGGCTTGGATAACTTGTTGAAGATTTACTTACTAGGCAAGCAAATTTTGAGAACAAGAATAATTAATAAACGATAGGTCGATCTTATAAAAACCTAAATTTATAACGTTGCATCAAATTGACAAGTAGAATATTTTTCGATTTGGTGTCTGTCTATTTTATTGTTAACATGTTTTGACGCAATTTGCAATTGACAGACGCGTCCGTAGTACTTTGTATTTTGGTCCAACATGATAATTGACGACAGCCGTAAAACATAAATGTTATTGGCTGAGTGGTGATTAGTACATTTCATTCTACGTAGCACTTAAAAGTTGTTTTTCTTTGTCGAGTTTCAATTAAATGGTTTCTAAAATTATAAGTTACAAAGGTATAAGGCTTAAGGCATATTTAACTATGACAAATGGAATATGAAGATATTTTGATGAAAAAATCATAGGACTCTGGATACAATTCAAATTCTTAGCTGGTTATTGAGACTGCCTATTGCGGGGTCGGTATTCGGACATAGCCGGGGCTGTGTGTCAGCGTGTAGTTATTAGTGAATAAGTGAACGAGTCACACAGGCCGTGTGATCCGGACGCGCTGAAACACACCGACCTCGTCTGATTCGGCAACTCGTGCCAAGGACAAGGCCAATTGGATGGGTGCGCTCGATTAATAGCTCCATAGCTAGGGTTGTCACAAACAGATATTTTTCCAAGGATATTTTGAATAATAAAAAGCAAAGTGTAAATTTTAACATGTCAGAATTATTTACATCATCATCGATTAAAAATACGAATCTTTTAATTTTGAGTACAACAAAGGATACTTGAAAGAGCGACAAATACAGAGTAGTTTTACCGAGTTTAAGTGGTTTTATCACGTTAAGCTATGCATTATCTACGTAAATTCTATAGGATGTGTGTAGTTGTTAGTGGTTTGTGAACAGAAAATACAATCTTACTTTGCAGGAAAACACCACAAACCACTTTGGGGTATTTTATCTCTACAGGGATAAAATAAAATAACAATCGTTATTCGCTTTATTTACATTTTTTTTATTTCCAAATGTGACAAGAGGCATAAAAAATCATAGTAAAATTGTTTTTATACAGAATTTATTGATAAAAAAATCTAAATACACTAACCAGAAATTATTAGTCTGTTTTAATTACAAGCATATCTAACCTATATTAAGCAAGTCAAAAAGTTATTAATTAGAACATGACCTACAACGAGTTATTTACAAAAACACGTTAACGTCTGCCCGGAACTGAATTCTAAATAAGTTTTACATATCACGAATTTGAATAATCTTCGCGCGGCCCCATCGGCTAGTGTAGGAGCATTTCCTCGTTCGTGTCTGTACGTGTCAATGCCAAATCGTACCGAATTAACCGCAATGTCACAACTGTCAAGGTAACTAACTACGACGCGAGGAAACCTAACTCACGTTTTAAAACTTTATTCTTAACTTGTCTGCAAAATTAAATGCAATTGAAAAGTATGAAAATTTACTTTTGTTATATTATTAAAGTTAAAATCATCAAATTATCACCTTCTATCAGAATAATCACCGCGACATCGTACAATAGCAAATGTAAGGTACGCAACAAATGTATTTTACAATCGAAGTGCCAATCGCTTGGCGCTCTAACTCGCCTTGATATTTACACTATAAGGAGACTTCCTGCTCCCGACAAAGGACGACCGTGACTATCTACGCCGACACTCTCCACGGACCGCCGATTACGAAGATTCCCTACAAAAAGCACTAATTAGATCAGTAAGAGTATAAATGGAATGCAATCTACTCTAGTCCATGGAGCGAAACAAAACTGAACGCAAATGCGCCAACTGGTGCATTAAAAACGGGTATTGGCGCAGAGATCCAGAGACGAGAATGTTTAGTGATAGTACAAATGTACGTGTTGCAGTAAGAATGGAGCAGGTGAGGAGTGCGGCGTGTGTTAATCAGAGCGGCGCGAACGAGTGCCCGCTGATGATGCACCGCGTTGTATAATCTGTTGCACGGCCGCGTTGCTCGGCAATGTTACGTGTTGACTCACGCCGCACACATATAAGCACGCCGAACGCCGCTACGTGGAAGCGCTCCGTATTGATTTCTTAGTGCTACATTTACTCGGCCTCATTAACCACCGATAACAACATATGATCGCTTTTTCCATAACATCTTATCAATTTCATAACCTAATTGAATATTAAGTAATGTCGACTCCGCGATCGAACGAGAACAGAGTTTCCCGAATCGTATCCCTGTCGTATTCTGTCGAAATTCTAGCGAGCGTCACATTATACAGATTTATGTGTGACATACGTTACCATTTACGTGACACCCGCCGAAACCCGTGCGCGCGAAATTCACCAGCTAACTTGAACTCGAACTGAATACATTTTTATTAGAGCATCAATAAGTGACACGGATAAGTTTTCGTGTAAACAATAAAAAAATAGGTAATTATACATATTGGTGTCGTTCGGGATGGCCGAGACGGTATTACAGGTATGAGATCGTTGGTCATAATTGTGGTAATGTAGTTATTGCGATCGCGGGAGAGGGGACTGTACGGGCCGCGGGCGGCGGGGCTTCGGCGGAATATTGCGCAGCATTCGCTCCTGAAAACGTGTCGGAAGAAAGTTCACGGCCGCACATTGACGCTATCACCTGCCTCCCCCCGGCTCCCGCACGGCCGCCCCCCGTCTGCCGCTCTCTCGCGCCCACACTGATAAGCCCCATCCGACATTTATTGCCAACTCGGTATAACCTCCATCACGGGTCCAGTTAGTTTTAAGTACGCTGTAAAGTGTCCACCTTAGAATTTTATTGAATCTATTTTGCGCAATGGTACCGTTCGTTGAACACAGTTATATTTTAACTATCTGTTGCATTTTAAACAAATTGACTCGAATAGATAACATTATAATAGACCAATTAAAAATTTATGGCATTTTTGTTATTAAAACCAATTATAATTTTCCTACTCTACAAGTAAAAGTTTTTGAGAATTGATTACAAAAAAAGAATACCTACATAATTGCAAATTGAAAAGAAAACGGAGAGAATTAATTAAGAATGTTAAAATAATATAATAATTAATTTTTCTAAAAGTTTAAAAACAATCTTTTTTATATAATAGCAGATATAAATAAAATAATAACATAAATCGACTTTTAGAAATTTGTAAGAATTGCAAGGTATAGTTAAATTGTAGTGCAGAAGTAGCATTTTTGTCAGTTGGGCTAGGGGGCTAGGGGGCCAGGGAGTTAGAGGGGTACGCATGGCCTTGGCGGGTGCGTTGGCCGCACGGCGCGTGTACGCCGCAGCGATAATTTCGGCGGTTGCGAGTCTACTGACCCCGTAGTCGTTGTTTGCGACGCAAATGATCCTTGACTTTATTTAAATCATCTCCTCCGACTTACCATTGAAATACACATAGTTCGATGTGTTGAACGTCTATGAGCCTTTTGAGTTTTAAATGTATAATAATCTTGGGAGAACTTTGTAAACAAGAGAGACTAATAAAATATTCTGATCAAATTTATAAGTATGTAAGTTTCACGTTTCACGATCTACCACTAAATGTTTTGTAGAAAAGACAAAAATAAAAATTCTTAACATTTTTTTAAAATTTAAATTATATTTATTTGACAAAAAACTAAATTAATTTGCTTAATATGAGTTAATTCATTTATGTTACACAAGTTATAAGGTGTCGTCAATAGTAAATGAATGTTGCCAAGCGTTGGAAAGCAAGTGTCACTTAAAATATGTATCGCAAAAATTATTACCTAGCAAAATCGTAAAAATAAATAACAGTTATGTGTTAACAAAGTAGTTTTTTATTTAATAATGCGATGGAAGAGACCGGGATATTTATTTATGTAGACTTATTTTTGGTTTATTAGAAAATCTACGTCAGGTAAAAATAACAAGAAGATAGATACGTGCAAAACTGATCGATACATCGTCGAGTACTTTTTGTAAACAGAAAAACGGAGACAATACAAAAACACCATCCAGTTATTTATTTATGATATTTTTGTAGTAAATATTGTACTATATTATCATTTCTATTATAGAAAATCAATAAATAGCAACATCCAATCGCTATTGTGATCATTTATTTATGTCACAAAATAAGAAGCAAACAAGACTAGTCATTACCTAACAATCTCTCCGTTCACAGCAATCATAGTTTGTTTTCAACGTTTGTTTTGTTCTTGTTTCTCTTCCCTATTGGCTGTTGTTTGTCATGTATTTAGCACAGATAAAACAGGATCCTTTGTTCTGAAGAAACTGTACGAATATAATTTATTAATTTAAATGAATCTAGAAAAGTTAAAGTATGAGTAAGATAATTATGCAAAAATATTTAAATAATAATGTTAAACCAATCTATTTTTATCGAGGTAAGAGAATGCGAAACAGTATATCAGACTAAGGTTCGGACGCCATTTGCAGACGGAGAAAGTAAATTATTTTCCATAGCCAACTTTCATTTCAGCAGAAACCGGTTACGATCGTATATTTCTCTTACATAGCGATAATGAGGATCACGTAATACATGTTATTAAAAATAACAGATTATTTTATCATCAAAGACAGATCTGCGGAGTGAACGATAATTTAGAATAACTCTAGAAAAATAAAAATAAGTTTGCTGAGACTACTGGATATTTTATTGGGTATTAGACGGAACAAGAACAACACACCTTGACATGAAAAAACGGTTTGTTCAACACAGAAATATTCATGAACTGAAACAATGATGAACGTAATCTTGAAAATTAAAATTGCTTGTGCATTTGTAAATAGTAAATAATTAAACTACTCAACCAATTTAATATTTCTGTCTTCATAAGAAAGTTTGTCTAAATTTTTGCACAACAGAAAATCTAAGTTTTATTAGAGAACATGCGATTCAAATTTATTATAGTTCAATTAACGTTGACATGATAAAATAAAAGTTATACTTAACAGAGGTTAATTATAATTTGTGTAGAGAAGTAATATAATCTGTACAATGTAAAATATGTATACTCGCATATTTAATTTATAACTCTTACAACGTCACTGTTAACTTTATGTATCAGAGTTGGTTACCATTTTCGATATTCATGTAATTATACCAAAGTAATCAGATGTAAAACTCGATGCAGATCAAATTAGACTTTAACAACAGAAGTTAAGGTGTGATATAGCTCAAGACGTTGATGAAAACGACGAAAAAGTATTTAACAATAAAGCAGTCGTTCAACTTCAGATATGTATTATTAAAGGCAGCTCTGCGAACGTTTCAAAAGTGTTCATTTAGCGAATATAATATAACGATGAGTGTTATTGAGGCGGTTTCGATTTTTTGGCAATCGATAATTATTGGTGTCGGTTGGCGGAGTGTGTACTTCCTCATGCCACAGCTGGCGGTGAAACGCGACAGACGGAATCTCGTATTAAATGTGCATAGGCAGACGTCATTTAGTTTTTTTTAGTCCTTTGTGGTGTATTTTTTAAAGAGGAAGGAGACACGCGGCACTCGCGTCACACGCCGCGTCGCGTGCCTCGTGTGGTTGCGTCAGACCTTTAATTATATATCCGATCTCCGTAATCCTATAGCGCAACCTTCTGTTTACTTTCATTCATGTTAACTATATAATTTATTTTGTTTAACTTTCTTTACTTTAAAAACTTTGGACGTTATAAACTTCCTTAAACTTCAAAGTTTACTTCGTTTGTTGTCCTTATTTGAAAATGTATTCCCAATGTACGAATGATGTTGAAGTTATCATCATAATCGATTTGAGTGATTAGCAACATCGATATTTGCTGATGGGATCGAATGGACTCAACCGGCGGTGTCGGCGACCGCACTGCTCGTCCACTCAACCCGCGAGCACTCGTAACGGTACACACTCTTGTACTACTTCGCCATTACTTTGATAAATACGCGTAATACTATTCTTCATAACGATAACTATCCATAACAAATTAGAATGGTAATTATGTTGAGCGCAGACACCAAGCGAACGCTATTATAGCATCGACAAAAACACAATAAGGTATAAAGAATTTTGGTTTTAAAGATAGTTCGTTCCTTTCCACAGTCGTAAATAATCGCATTTGAAAGAAAATAATGCTGTACACATTTATGAAGGAAATTGTAGTTACTAATGAGTGCACAGATTTTAGATTGAGTTCAAAGAAATCCAAATGGAATATACGAGTAACGTGGCATTCTTGTAAATATTTATAACAAAAAAAAAACAGTTGTTATTCGTACACCACGTGCTTTATTACAACACAGTTTGTTCCACTAATGGTAAACAATATGATATTTAACATGGACAAGATTATTATAATTTTAATTTGGCGGCTAGCGAAGGTAAGTTCTTTGATTGTGACCTATATTATCATCGAATCAGGGACCGGCCAGTGAATTTAATGCCATGTGCAAATACAACAAAGGAACTTTAGAAAACGCAACTAACCCTTGATCCGACTTCCTTTCAATTTCGATTTTTTTTTAATTTTTTCAAAAAAATCGCAGGTATAGCATAGAATAGGGTTTATTGTTAAAAATCGAAATTCGAAAAACGCTACCCTTTCTTTTCATCTCGGATTTCACGAACAGGTAAACTTTAACTTTTTGCCCGACGCGAGTTGCATCTTTGTGCAAGTTTCGCAATATCCAACTCTTCTGCCGGCAAAAAACCAAACAATCGTCTGATCGGAGACCTTTTCGGTGCCTAAAAAAACCAAATTGAACTTTATAAAGATGAGTTTTTTAACATCCTTTTGTTGGCCAGGTTTATAACCGACGTTCCCAGATCGTCGACGTATTGTATGTACGCTAAACGATAGCGCCCCAGTCTGCTCTTAGAAATCGACGTCCTAATGATGATATAGCAGCGGGACGCCTCGCAATATTTTCACAATATAGTATTCACATAATTTACCTATTTATTTGCAGGTTGACATAAAACGTAAAATTACACGTTTGATGAATGGATATTAATAGAACTGTCTTTTTGTTCATTTACGACTTTGGTACAAAATCGTCTTTCGAATCTATTTCACTGATTTAAAGTTTTTTTTTATTTTACCTACCCCAGTAGCGCGGGTCGAAGGCACGATTTTCATTCTAAGCGGAATTTGTATTAAGTTTACAAAAAAACATTAATAATTCTTGACTGCTTCAGCTCCAGTAATATATATTATATAGACATAAATTCAATTTCTTTCAAGTTAGAGACCATTTCCTCGTGGCTATTGTAGATGAAAGTGAGTTCTGCGAGTATTTCTTACTAATTATTTATTAGTAGTTGTTAATTCATTTTTGATATAGGTATATAAACAGTCCAGATTCCATTTAATATGACACTGAGTGTTTTTAAATGTTCGCGTCACCGTTCTCCAGTATATAGTACAACAAAAATGGCCACTCTCGACAAGTTTTTGCGGTCGATTTATATGGCACATTCGATTCGTACCTCCTTCGATCGTTAATCGTTCGATTTCAATAATCGATTTTTTTCATAAATACCCGGCTTATTGTTCGCATGCGACAGCAGTGTTTGTTTGCGTAGTGATGTTACGTATGCACTAGGTGTGTTGCATTGGTACGCGATCGCACGACAATGATGGTGACGGCAGCGGCGGCGTAGGGCGAGCCCCGTTAGAACGGGGTGACTGACTCCACCACTGCGGCCTGGTGCATTGTGCTTTAACGAGAACGCATTATGTGCGATCATAAGTCTTTACCTCAACTCTACCGATCCACGACCAGGAAAAGATGCTCGAATTCAATTCACTCACCTGAAACAAACAAAAACAACATTGTTATCCAATTGTATTAAGATATAAAATAGTTAAATATATATAAAAGTTAAATTAATCAGAACACAATCAGAACCCGCAGTGTAAATCTAGTTTTGCCATGTTACAAGTAGGCAATTTTTTAGTTTCGTATGTAAAATGGGTTGTAGATTTTTTAGTAGAATTATTTTGAGTAACACAGGTTTAATTTATGTCAACACAATGTAAACAACAACAACATACCGGAACCCAAAGGGGTAGGCAGAGATTACGGATTTCTATTTGGCGTGGTCCTAGCACGGGTCTTTCGTCACTTCCATATTCATACATCTACGCATGCATGCTCGACGGCTACGGGTGGATCACAATGTAACTCATAATATTATATTGCTTTTAATAAATTTTGAACCTTGCATGTATATTGCTAAGTTAGTAATTTTTTTTACACTGTGCAGTATTTTTTCGTGGAGGCACAGGAAATGTATAGGGTCAACGTACGAAAAGGTGTCGTTCACTGTCGAAGGTGGCTTCTGAACTCGGCCGGTTGTCCTTGAAACTGCCACCGAAATTGCCAATCGCCAACACAAGCGGAAAGCTCTCAGCAGTGTTAGCACGGCACACAGCCGTGCGACACACTCATACACACATAGACAGCTGTCAACAGTGTAAGAGCATTTTGTTTATAAAATACTTCCTCTCACTCATTTAATAAATGTAGTACTAATAAATTAGGATCAATTATATTATTCTGACGCAGATAAGAACGTATCGATTTCCGATTTTAACAAAGTTTTGTAGATCCTAAACGTGCTACGTTATTTTGTTCACTAGGTTACAGGGTTATATTTTTTTTTTCTCAATTTTTATCGTCTTTCAAAAAATTTATTTAAAATTGCTTTATCCAAAAGAATGTAGTCAATGCAAGTTAAACGTTCAATTATTGAATATTTTAAAATATGGCAAAACTAGTATAGTAATAAAAATGCGTTTGCTAGTTAAGCAAGCAATAATAATAATAGTCGATAATAATAAAATATACAAATGTACAATATTAAAAATGTCGGAGCCGCGGGCCTCGGCCACTGACCGCTGCCGAATCTCAAGGTCCGCTCGGCGAGAGACTCGAGTCGCGGTAAACAAGTGACGCCGCGAATACTTTGTTCGAATCAACACCGTACACATGCGTAAAGGTATTTATAATAGTAATACATTTCCTATACACCATTAATTTTCTAACCGATTTAAAAAAAAGGAGGAGGTTCTCAATTCGCTTGCATTTTTTATGTTTGCTACCTCAGAACTTCGACATTTATGAACCGATGTAATTTGTTTTTGTTGAAAAGGAGACATACGCAAGTGTGTCGCATTAAACCTTTAAATATCATCGAACCTTGAGTTCCGTAGATATACTGAAAATTGACATATTGGTAGATTTAAAACAAACCCTGTTTGGAGTTTACTGTATGGATGACTTATAAATAAAATTATAGTCGGTTTTGTTTTTTGTTAAAAAACGTTATAAGATTCTTTATTTTTTTAATATTTCATTTCTTATTTAGAAATATTTTCTTCCCCAATTTCATGCGTTCTGGGTGAAGTTTGTTGCAACTAATTAGATTCAACCGCTTATCGGCGGTTTTAGATATGAGATCTATTACTGCAACAACAGGCAATGTAAAATGCATTTGCAAAATTTTTTTTAAGAACTTCAAAGGCAGAAAATGACGAAAAGATTATTTTCCTTTTTCCATTAAAATGTGACACAAACATTTACTTTTCGGAAATTATTTGTGAATTAAAAAAAGCCTTGGGAAAAACAAAAAGGAAGTACAATTCAAGGCCCTGTTATATTTTTTTATGTATATAAAAGACGCAATAAGGAGCGTGGAGAGCCTTGAATGAGAATCAACGCGGACCGTCAAAAGTTCGATATTTTATGTACCTAACTGAGGCGTTGCTAATACGCAAGCAGTTTGAAAAACAGCCATGATCAATTTGTACGACGGCTGAATATTAGATTTGGCAATTTCCGCAACGCTTCCTATCGACTTTGTAAATACAAAAGTATGTACATACTTTACGGCTACGGCTACATTAACTTTCACCCGTTGCCATTTTCATTTCTATTTTTTTACAGTGTGGTGAATAGTTTTTCTGTGTCATGCCTATGTCATGTCTGACAAATTATTTTAAATTCTTAAATGAATGCCCGGTTTCTGAAAAAAATTTTCAAAACACATGACAATTTAATTGCCATGTCAAATCAATATCAGATTAATAGCAAACAAGCATTCTAGCAACCCGAATTATGTTCAACGAGCAATAAGTAGAGATGAACATGATTTAAATTAATTGAATTTTCAGAAAGCGGACTGATGAAAGGATCAGCGGTGTTATATTAATGATTAAAGTTGTTTTCATTTTAACTTCACAATTAAAATTACCATAATTAACATTACTAAGATAAACTTACAAGAATGATTATAAATAATAAACATTAATTTATAATTAAAATTAAACACGACAATGAGTTAACAAACTTGTATGAAGCCTTGAAACATATCAAAAAGCCTACGCAGCTACGAGTTGTGTAACTCGGCTACGTCGTTATGGCAAGCGAAGGGTGAGGTTGGGGGAGGCTCTTGGTTGTCGTTTCGAGGTCTGTGGGCAAAGCGAGCGCGATCGCGGCAATTTGGGGAAGGAGACCAACGGTTACGAGGTCGCCGAAGTCGGTCGCCATTATGTGTAATTTAGGACAAAGAAAATTAACTCCTATTTTTCAATTTAATTTGTATTTGTTTCTTGATATGTGTTTTAAAGCGTGTATTTACTCAGTAAGCAAATATCTGACATTGTTATTTTCACAAAAGTTTAATTAAATGTGGTGCGATTATCTTTAGTGATTTGAAATAAAACATCTTGGATTCAATCTTAGAATTTAAAATTACAATATTAGGAACAACGGTTATCGAGAATAATTTTAATTTTAAATCTCGTAAAAGATTTCACATTCCTAAATATGTACCCTTTATTGAATATAAAATTAAATGTAACAATATTATTTGATGCAGTTTTGTTTGTTTTTAATAATAGACTTTTTTATTTACTACCACAGTATTTAAATTAACAGGTCTTTTGTAAGTAATTAAATCTGTTTTTCTAATAACGTGAAACATTTTGGAATCGCATTGCTACTTACATGCAAACAAATTTATTTTATCAAGTTCATTGACACTTTATCGTCTTACCTTGAAGTTATCAGCTCGTCTGCCGAAATATTGGCGATGTGAGCTGCGTTTTAGGTATATTTTAAAAACAAAAGGCACTTTCAAGAACGTGACTAAGAGATTATAGCGCGACATGTGCATTTGGGTGATTTTATTGGAAATAATTGGTCGATGAACCTTGGACGAGGAAAGTTGATCTAGACCTTGAGGGTAATTTAATACCTAGGTCGGGTCTTCCTGATTCACGGAGATGTCATAGCAGAAGCGATCGAGTGTCGCGAATTATGCAGTTTTCTAGCGAGAGCCGCGTCGCCGGCAAAGTGCCGAGCCAGCAGCGCGGTGTCGACGCCCTCGCTGAACTTTCCACTTGTTAAACTTGATTATTGATACATGACTGCTGCTCGCTGGCTTGGCTAAACAACGTTACGTAACCAGCGGCCTGGGTTTCTAAACGAGTGGAATGCGCCGCGCCACGTCGCGTCGACAGCGGGCCCTCGCACGACGTTCAATGTTTGTTGAATAACCAGTGAGAGTAATGTATGAACAAATTTTATTGATCACTTCAATATAAAAATTATTTTGACCATTTCCCTCTAGTACTGAGTGCAATTTTTTTATTTATTTACATTACATTATTATGTAGTATGTGTGTGGTAAAAACTTTTCGGCTCAATCAATCATTGAATTACTTAATGTGAAACGATCCTTATGCATGTTCACTTAATTACGTCGTACAAGGTAAATTTCAAATTTGCATACCAATCTACTTGCATCCTTAAAGAATTCGCAAATAAACCTATGAATAGTTGAGTACTGGCAGTATAGCAACAGCATACGTACGGTGTTGCGTGTGCCATAGATCGCGCAGATAGTGCGATACGCATGCGCGTCGCGTAATCGTACAGGATTCGCACGAGGATGAGTGCAGGCGATGCACCGCGCAGCGGCGGAGCGAGCGGGACGCACGCAGTTCAATGGTATTTGATATAGTGCACTGGAGTTCTTTAACCTCTTAGCCTACCTGCAATTCCTGCGAATGAGGCGACGTGGCCGTTGTCCCTGGCTGTACCACTATCGGCCACGTCACTTTTTAGGTCGCAGTACCGTCAACAAATAACGCTAGTTGTTACTTTTTTCATTGATGTTACTTTTGTTGACAGTATAGTATCTTTAAAAAACCAGTAAACGTTTTACTTTATTTATAAAAATAAGTAATACTGATATAGGTTATTTAATGAAAAAGTTTTTAAAATTGATGAGCAAAATAACTAAAATATTTTTTTTCCAAAACAAAAAAATAGTTCGCTTAGTTAATAAAGTTGTTTGTGCCGACTATAGATCACAATGATGTAACCGATTTTCTTGCGATTCCAATCACGTCGCTTACGAGTTGACCGCATGTCAACTATAATCTAGGATTTTACAAATTCGCAGCAGGTGCGGGGAGGCACGCGGCGGGTGCGGGAGGGCGCTGTGGACTGGTTTCCGTTGTTTCGCAATAATACGGGTTCAATGACGTCTCTATACTTATAATTGGCGGTGTGTCACGATCGTTCCTACGCCCCTTCACTCGCCGACTCTGCGCTGATCTTGACGATTCCCATCACGTCTTCGGTGCGTAACTCCGAGTTGTTAGCCGTCCCGCGTCTAAGCATTCCATGGTAATTAATACTAAGCGACGATTAGCTTCGCCACGTCACTGTAACCTTATTATGCGGAGGAAAAGTTCCAATTATTGCGCTCGAAGACAATACGATGATAGTTAAGAAAGGGCAGGCGACGCCCAAATATTTACTTGTCTACTAACCTACAAAGTCGATAGCGACGAAAGTAAACAGCCGCGCTCGATAAATAATTCATATTATAAATAAATACTAGAATTGTTTTGATATTGACCTCCTTACAATAATAACTTTAAATATACAATGGCCGATTAAAGTATACGAGTGGAATTTCTATAACTTTCAAGCCGGTGTTTTAAATTTCATAATTCGGCAACAATCGCGACTATTTCACTCCACATTATTTAAAATATATACGGTTTAAACTACTGAACCAAATAATGATTAAAACATTTATTTTAATAATTTGGTATAATATACCAGTTACATTTTTGATGTATGTATATTGTATGTTAGCTAAAAATAAGAAATTTAGTAGGCAAGTTGACCTACGATTTGAATTTAACGTGACAGTGGTTGGTAATTTTAAATAAATATGACGTTATTGATTGGACTGGAGAAGTATTCGAGACAGGCTGCTGATAAATCATAACAGGGTAATTCCTCATTTGGATTAGGAATCAGTGAACTTGTGAATTGAGAGGAACTAAAATACCTAGTTAATAGAAACCCATCATGTATCCCCCCTCCCCTACATGTGTCTCAAGTGCAAGTATTACAAACTATCTTAGCACAATCTACTAGCGTAAGTATTGAGTTACAGTCGTGCAATATAACTTATATATGAGATAAAATCTGTTCAGTGAAGTTCAAAAACGGTGAGGCTTTAAAGTCGTAAAGGCAAGTGCGTGTCGAATTGAGTCGCGGCGTTGACCTCGCGCTCGAGCGACGACCCAGCGCCTGTTGCGGATTCCGAGCGATCGGTTTGTAAGCCTAGAACTGTAGCTCTCACCTGGCATACGATACGCTGCATATCCAAAAATTGAAGGTAGATCCTTTAACAACAATTCTGAAATAAATTAACTTTCAAGACTGTGAAACTCTATGTTCAGAGAGCAGAAATAATATAAATTTATACTTTGGACCTATCAAGAAAACGTTGACTAGCTTAAAGGTCTCGGCACTAGGCCATAAAATCTGCAAAAAAAAAAACAAAAAACGTTGAATTTATATGCCCGTGGTTCAGTAGAATATATTTCAATAAAGAGAGTGCCAATGTATTGTTCCATTAAACTTTTAAGCTTTTTCTTCCCTTTTTTTAGGGATAAAAAATAGAAGAAAAAAAAAAAGATTTATCGGTTGCCATGGTAATTTTGACGATAACAACTTTTTGAAACATGTTGTCTGTTATCGAAATTAATATATGCAGAATCGAATTACAAGAAATTTCAACAAAAAATAAGAAACGACCTCATGCGAAGCCGCGGGTAACATCTAGTTTTATTTATAATCATTTATAGTCACACTACGTCTCAATACAAATCCATTAAATCCAAATAGGGCTGTCTTAAGTCTACCAGTATGTCAATTTGCGGTATATCTTCGGAACGCAAGGTCCAATAACGTTTAAAATTTAATGGCCCCTTTCCAACAAACGAAAAAATGTTGAAATCTGTTGGTAAATGACGAAGTTTTGCGGTAACAAACATAAACAAAAATACAACGTTATATTTTTCCTCGTCCTTTTTTTGAGGTCAGTTAAAAATTATGTACTCGTTTCTTTTAGAAAGACAGTGCCATGATTTAATCGAGATTTGATCCGGCATCTGCTGATTCGGATATGATTCAACTCATCTATTATAATAGCTTGATTATTCCGTTCGCCAGAAAACCAAATCAATATTTGACTAGAATGTAAACAACTACATTGTTAGTTCAAGTAATAATTATATCTTTGTTACCAAAACAAAGCAACTGCAAGGAATAAAAAAAAAAGAAATTGATTCGAATTAAGATAACATTCGATATGTTAATTCTCGAAATAACGTCCGGGTGTACTCTAGCAAGCCGGGTGTCGTAAGCGGCGTGGTCGATGACTCCGAACGTTCTAGTACATCTCTCTGGCGCGTGGTTACATAACCGCGTGAAAGTTGACATAAGCCGTGCAACAGCGCCAGTGCTTTCGTACCGTATCTACGTACGATGCACAACCGAAACCATTAAATCACTCTAATTAAAATTTATTTTCATCACCGGCGACGCGGCGATGTGAAGATTTCAGCCGGGTCAGTGACCCGGCATTTGTATCGGCGCATCAACCGAACGCGGATTATATGTCGATGTATATTCAGACGAAAATGCTACGCGATTCCCGTATTAGTCATACGAGGAAACCAACAGATACGAGGTGAATTGCATGGTGACAGTTGCGGAATGCGCCGAAGTTTACACATGTCATTAGTAATTTCAACACGACCGTTAGGAGGAAATAAAACAGTGTAAAACAAACTCAAACAAAACTTTTTCAATTCAACTGGAAAATATAGAGATAACTATTGTTACATGGTTTTTAACGAAATTGCTCATAATTTTGACAGTGGTTGAAACATTTTACTAAGGCCATTTATGTTTTGCGTATTTTTAAAAGTATTTTTAGGTGATAATCCACAAATTGCCAGTTAATCACTGGCCATTGCTGTGAACTCTTCTCTTTGGCGTTCTTTCGTCCCCTAGTTAACGTTACCAATTCCCTTTATCTTTACATAAAGCGGAATCGGAAACGGATTCTTAATATTTCAATCGAAGCGGATTTTAATTGGTGGTTTACTCATTATCAAGTGTGCTGCTTGTTTTCTTACCTTCATCTGCTATTACAATTATTTGTGCAGTGTCTAAGCAATAATACGTCAGGCTATCTAATTTGAATCTGGTTTCCTAGATTTGTGCCACTACCTAATCATTCGTCTATCATGAATCATGGCTCAACAATATTTATCATTTTTGAATAGCAGCATATCAGCGTTATGGATCAATCGCTCCTCGCGACACGCCACCATTCGCCCACAGCGTGGTCAACACAAGATGTCATTGTCATAACGTTATCACCACAATCGAGAAGTTTTTATATAATAGTGGGTCAATGTACCGAAGCGGTGTTATGTTCGGCTTATCTGCACCCAACTATCGAGCGGGCTTTGTGTGTCACTGATAATGCAGCCGTCTTCTACCCGATGTTTATACGAAATAAAGCTAGCGTCCCGAAGAAAGTGGGGCCCGCGTTAACATGGAAATAGGTGAGAGAATTTTAACATGAACACACTTTTATCGTCGATCGAGCGGAGATGTTTACTTAAGCGGCCAATGCCTCTATATGGTATCGAAAGAATGTTCCTCTCAATTCAGTGATATTATCATTAGTAAGAAATAGTTACAGATAATATGTTTTGGTAGAATATATTTATGTTCTTCTTCTATGGGTGACATTTCCTATCGAAGTTTGGCGACCATCATGGCAACTTGTATCTTTCCGTGAATTATTAACTGTTACAGTTCATATTTTCTGTTACGGATTATATGTCCAAGATATTCCAATTTTCTTTTATTTTAGAATTATTTATTAATATATTTATAAAAGTGTCTTTCTTTGTAAATAAATTAACATCACCAGTGCTTCTTGTTCGGCGGTAGGTTTATCCCTGTATACTAAGTAATATCTTTCTAACCATAATATTTTCTATATTAAAAACCAACACTCGATTGAAAAAAATATACTGTCAGAGTAAGAAACCATCAGGTTAACATCGAAGTTTGCCTTTACCTGGCCGATTAAACGAAAGAAAAAAACATAAATCACATAAGATATTGATCTGAAAGCGGCCATAGACAACGATGTAACAAATTGATTATTATAATATAAATATCTACTAATAGCTCAGCGTTGCACGTTGAATAATAGCCACCCGTTGACTGGATTATGTTGACGACGTGCGTGCGGCCTTTCAGGCCCTATGTCAATGTACCTCCGGCCCTGACTCACCGCGATCGTAACCTGCGAATAGCGGCATCACTGGACATTGCTGCCTTGACACAACCGACCTGGCTCGAAGTGTGTAAGCCCATTAATACATAATGAGGAAAAATGAACGTATGTGTACGTGTACATATAAATATTAAAAAAAATTGCTAACAAAGGATCAGTTAAAGAGGTGTGAGGTGTTATAGAGTTTTGGGTTGAGATGCGACCCAACGCCTAATGTGACTAGCCTGAACCAGTTCGAGATTGACTTAGTTCAAGGACACCCAACAAAATTTAGAGTCTCTGTTTGGACTGTTACATTAGTTATTAATCTTTTAAGCTCTTACTTTTCTTTACCAGTCTGACAGTACTCTATAAAGTAATTTCGAGCAAGAATTTTACAGACGAAGCTTGGGCTTTTTAGGACGGAGGTTTTATTTAAAAAAGTTATTCTAGTAGATATGTAATTTTCATAAATGTATTGTTTAAATGATATATCTCAGCTTTCTATTTATCTTATCCAGATTATAGCGATAGCGCGGGTGAACGAACCTCCGAGCTGATATGTGCGCAATTGTGTTTGTAGATTCGCTCCAAGGACGGCATTTACGTCAGCGGGGGTAATAGACGAGGACAGATACTAAATTAAGGCATTCGTCTCCTTATACCGTTCACCGAGAGTTTATAATTCGAAATTACACAAAGCAATATTCACACGCACGTCTATACGACCTCATAGTGTGAGTCGGTAACGAAAGACGGAATGACGGGCTGTCGATTTACAGGTCGATGATACCGGATGATCTAATATGGTAACGTAAACAAAAATTATTGTTTTGTGCGAACATTTATATAATATTATATGAGAATAAAGAAAGCTCGACGCAAATGACGTAGTCGACGCTGAAGAGAAATGCCACTTGTGAAGAGAGTGAACACTTGCACGACAATGCAACGCGCGAGGTCGTTCACTCCTCGCCACGGCGCGATGCCACCCCGCCGGAGCGTCCACCCCATCATACATATTCTCACGTCATACTAATTTTCTACAAACATTGAAAGTTTGAAAGAATCATATTAGATAATATCTAAGCAGATTTTGTCCTTATTTCTATTAAGACGTGTTTGTAACACACGATTTCAAGGTTATAGCGATCTTAAAGGACGAAATATTTAGGTAATAAAACAGGCAGTAATAACAGTTTTATGGTTTTTCATACCTTTAAATACGTAATAATATCTAGGTCATGTGAATTTCAATAAAACTGGGATTAAGTGTAAAATAAAAAAATGGATTGATGGCTTCTATGGTGCAAGAACGCTCACCAATTCATGACGAGTCGGCCGATCCTATCGGTAAGCCGCACAGGATTGTTCTAGACTAGACCTGTACAGTTATCTAACGGCACGCAGCCATTTCCTCGTTCACACATTCGCTCCGCATTGTTATTACTTATTAATTTTTGATGGCTTCGTAATAACCAAGTTTGACTCCGGCGCCCCTAATGAGCTTCGCACAACTGTAGTACAGAAAGTATGCACATCATAGTACTAAGGTTTCTCTGCTCAATGTACCGAGATAAAACTATCAACACTATTTTTGTTATCAATAATGACTAAAGATTCAAATAGGCGCTTTGAATTTTACAGTACTTTATTTTTTTGTAAAATTGTGGACGATTGTACAATTCAATTACTATACTTTTCTTAAAGTTAATTAAGGTTTATCGGCTTTAATTTTACATTTTATCTTTAGTTTCTTAAGCGTGTCTAGTTTTTTAAGCGTGCGTTGTTTTTCCGGGGTTAATAGTTACGGGGCGCGCGGATGGGTCGGCCACGGCTCGAGTGAGAATTAGTTTCCGCGCCACAGTTAGCCGATATAGGGGAGTCGCCGCTCACATCGGCCGGGCAACGACCGCGGGAACTTGTAACTACATCCGCGGCGCGCGCTCCACAACGTCGCAACCGCCGCCTCAGCGCGCCACCGCCGCTGTACGTCATCGGCCGCTTAAACCCGCGCTTGGGATACACGCCTTCTTCGCACCAACGATAAACCTTACGTATAAATAATGAGTTCATTTATAAATAGAACATCAGTGATTTTATGGCCCGCATCGTTCCTCAGCTTTATCTCGTAGTCTTAGTGAACCAGAAGGATCGTTTATCAATAATCGATTTTCACTTCCAAAAGAATTGGTTTATTTTATTTTTTCCTTTTCGTAGCTCGAAATATTAAACAAAGTTAGTGTCGTAACAACGTTATAAAATCAAACATCGCTTTCTCGGTTCATCGGAGTTCAATGAAGCCGTCATGTAATAGCCCTTTACCGGAAGGCGGCCTCGCGGTCGGAGAAAGGCCTGAGAAATTTCTCCGCATTACGCCATCTGTGAAGTGCTGGAATTAGCGAACGGGTACCGCGATGGAAATGGGAAATCGCGAGCTGCAGCAGGGCCGGGTGCCGGGCTGCGGGCGGGCGGGGAAGCGCGGCAGACGGGTGCGGGGGGCCCGGGCATTCGCGTGCACTGGCCTATATGCAGTGCGACGACACGGCGCCGGGAGCGATGCACTCTAAGTACATAGACGTCGTGCACTAGACGCACACTCAGCCACACACCTATTTTTTTTCCTTATGCAGCTGTGTAGGGCGTCGTCGAGTCTCGCTTTACAATTTCTTGAAAGGACTTTCAACGCTGAAGGAGATTGAAATACCGTCCTGTACAATAAAACATGCCGGCTCTTTCAGCTTTGAAAAAGAAAACATTCGACGAAGAAAGAAAAACACCGTCTGGATTAAATGAATCGCGCGTGTCTTAAATATTTCGCGACGGAGGCTTGCGGTGTGTTTTCCTTCGGCCTTAGGCCTTAGATTACATATTGTATCCTAAGACAACTTTAATTTGCTTCATGAGAAAGTACTTATCTATGTTTATTTTACTGTGCCAAGTCATAAAAATAACAAGGCATGAACCAAAAAAAATTAAGTAAATAAAAAATTACATTATAACTATAAATGCACGTCTTTCGGTTCGAAGAAAGAACTTGAAATTAAGCCTTTTTAGTATGTCACTGTTTAAAATGTAACAAGTAATTTTCAAACATATTTATTGTAATAATTAAACTGGAATAATAGCATACTAATATTAAAATATATAAGGGTGTGTAAAATATCTATTTACATACGAAATATAAACAAATTATAGTCTTAAATTTACTATGCATATAAAAAAAACAAATTTCCATTCCACTTAGAAATAAAGTGATAGTGAATGAAAGTAAGAGCCGCGAAGAAAAAAACGTATGAAACGTTATACCAAAGCACGATGCGCTTGCAAGAATGAGGGGAGGCGATTCCCGCCGTTACGGTGTGATTGAGGATTGTTATAGACATGTGGCTCGATCGATCGTGTTGGTGGATATGTGTGAAAGTGGAACGGATGTTGCACCACAATGGAGTATGCATGGAGTGCAATGGAGCGGTATGACCGTGCCCGCTGGCCGTCGGTCGGCAGTCGCTCCTAGTCGCGTTGTTCCGGTCTGAATGCAACCACTACGAGAACGTCACACGACGTGACGTTTATTACGTGTACTGACAAATGGACCCAGTTATGACAAAATGAACCAACCCACGAATTGTCAAAAAATAAACAGTTGACACCAAAATAATTAGAATGTTATATATTATTATTCAGCAAAATCAGCCCAACCTACACACACATTTAATATTATAAAATGCATGCATGAACGAAGCCACACATCAGGAACATGTTTCTACAACTCAAACACCATTATCAAATATTTTTTTTGCAGTTGGTACATTTAGGCATCACTGGGTCCAAACATTAATTATATTGTTGCCTAAACTTCAATTTAAAACGACTTATATACAGTAGTAGATAGATGGATTCATGAATTGTAAACGTATGCCAAAAAATGTATTCAAATTTATTTTAAAATAAAGCATGTTTTAAAATAAATTTTGTTTATACTTACAAAAAATATTTCATTCAATTCCTGGCCTAAAACTTTCTTATACCTACGATAAATAATTTGCAAGTATTAACCAAATACATTAAACTAGAAGTATTTTAAATTATTTTTTGTGTTAAAAATTTATTTTTAAGAACTATTTAACTTTTGTATAAATTGAATCCATAAATAAGTCTTCATAAATAAGATCGCCAAGTCGTAAATACACTTCAATATTTCTATTACTACTTAATAAATATTAATGATCCAATAAAAGTTTTCAATGTCTTTATTCAACCGTTTCTAAATATACCACAAAGTAAAAAAAGTTAAACATTTAAAATATCAGTTAAAAGATCGCATGTTTAACGATATCCATTCTCGAAATAATTAACAACACCTACAGTACTTTTAGCTTATCGATTGATTATATCAATAAGAGGTCAATGAACTCTGCGGTATCACTTCACAACTACAATTTAAACGTTACGATAACTTATGTTGCTCACCTGTTTGTTGATTTGGCGTCTGCAAACTCTCGCAATTAGGTTCCATAGCGTACGGAGCAAGTTCGGCACAATAAGGCACGGGCGCTTTCGGGGGACGTTTGGCGCGAAAGCCGATGTTGGCATGTTGCCAGCGCGGGCGAGTGCCGCGCATGCGCCCTTACGATCTCACCCCGTACCATATTCAATTATAATTTATAATTAGTACCACATATACGGCTTTTTAAACAAAAATACCGATGAACAGTAGGTAGAAATTTATAAGTAAAACGTCCACATAAATGCTGCATTCCGCGCAGTACCAGGAGACTTGGGTTCGATTTTTAATCAAGACAAAAGACTTTACTCGCAGAGTTTGATTGTTTACAAATGCGGTGATGGATAAAAAATATGTAGTTAAAGCAAATGCTCGGATAATATGGAGAGTAAATTTATTTCCGATTATGAGCGAGCTTCACATGCCTTTCAATTGAAATCGATTGGAAATTAAACGATGCGATATTAAGGGATTCGATCTGGGATAAAGACAAAGTTGTTTTAAACCTTTTGGGACAATGAATGGTTAACAACTTCGTATTGGTTCAAACGGCATCTGGAAAGAGCGGGTAGTTTCCGTGCGTCGGGTGGTAAGAACCCTCGCGGGTTATTTGTGGAGGCATAGGGTGGGGGATGGGGACAGGGGTCGGCTGAGTTCACGGTCGCCGCCCTCTGCTTACCCCTACAGCCGCCCGGCGAGCTATACCGGGAAGCTATTTTTAGTTGTTCGCGTTTTAATATCAGAATACCCGTAATAAATGAAAGATAATCTTTATGATTTTAAAAATCTGTACTTGGGGTATAAAATACTGCAGATTTTAATAAGTTTTTATATAGTTGAAAAATGAAAATAATATAATAAATAAAAGTTTCCGAAATCACAGTAATCTATGACTGCCCAGCCGTGACGTGACATATTCAATATGGTACCTACAGTAACGTACACAGATTATATCATCTATGTACGTGTATAATTTTTTTTAGCTACAATTAGGCTATAATCATAAATCACCATTAAATAAGTATTATTTACTAAATTATTGTCTGTTTTCCGAGAATCATATTTAGTGAGTTTTATACAGTAGTGATTAAATAAACATAATTATTTTTGTAACGATGGTTTGTCTCAATTAAATAGACTATCGGGAATTAATAACTATATCCAGAAACAATGTGTCATTACAACATTGTCTTAGCACATGTGGACTTTTCTTGACTTCCAAAGCTGTAGATGAGAGTTTACATTCATGTTTTTTATAAACTTAATAATATTTGGGGAATCTCATTAAAATGTAAATAGATTTTAACTGTTTGCAAAATTATAGTGTTTATTTTCTACACATATACCTAATTTTACAATTGTTACGTATTTTAATTTATTGTTTTGGAATACTTGTTTAAAAATTTCATTCAATTCCTTACTTATTTACTGATGTCACTATAATAATAGTTTTTTTTATTGCGTTCTATATTCAATAAAAAAAAAGATTTAAATAAGGTTTTTTTTTATTTGTTTCTTTATCCTATTCTTGTTATGTTCCGTGCAACTATTTGTTGCGAAGCAGACGTGTTTGAGATTCGAGCGACATCTATTGAAATGATCAGTAACAATCCACTCAACACCAGATGGCGCTGTAACAAGTCTGTTCAAATTTCGATTCAGAACACTGAAACGGAAAAATATAGTATATATCAATACCATTGTAAACATTGTTTAATAAGATCATAATAGTTTCAAAATAATAAGACAGTTTATTAATACGAAAAAAAAGCTAGCATTTAAATTGCAGGCAGATGTGTGATATTTATTGGTGCCGATATAAAATGGGTTTGAAATGAAGAAAAGTAAAGGAATCTTGAATTTAAATAGAAAATAAATAAATCATATAACTTATAAAATTAACAGCAAAAATTGACAATCTATAACGACTTAAGGCAGAGGGAGATGACTTTTACACAAGCGCATTTGTGTAAGAAGAGGACATATAATCCGATTTCCTGAGGAAGTGTATAAGTGACATTCAAATGGCCCGGAAACTTTGTTGAGGGTAGGGCGAGCCGGGTCGTCGACCTCGCTCCCTGTCCCTAGCCCACTACGGGAATATTTAGAGCAAGTAGGCTCGCTGCATCGGCCCGGCTTAATCATCTACTTCAAGCACGAAAACCATAATTGCATGCCCTCTTCATATTTTTCATTTTAATATTTTTTTTATTTTATTTTACTTACACATGAGAATATTTCGTAACGAGTTAAATAAAATACTATTTAAAATCTGTATGTATTTAATTACGTACTTAAGTTGACTTTTAAAACTGTTTGGGGAAATATATTTTTTCACAGAATTACAAACGCTCAGCATCAGCCCAAGCATTTATAAGGTATTTGAAATATTTAAAACATAAACGTTTCAAAGTTTTATTGTATACAGTAATGTATATAAATATGTACGACGCCTAACTTTTACTTTCGTTATAAAGCAGGGTTTGTACAAGATTATGTATGTCTTAGAATAAATTGATTTACATATAAATATGTCCTAATTTAAGAATCTCGCTTAATTTACAAGAAGAAGCTGAAGAAGAAGAACAAGAAGCCTCGATCGTCCTATTTCTTAACTAATTAAATCCTAATACTGTATAGTCCCATAAAGTTACGTAATAATAATATTTGTATCCTCCATAATATTTAAGACATTGTGACATAGAATTTTAATCAATTTTTCTAATTTCTGTTATCCAAAATTCTACGAATAAAAATTTAAGCATACGACGATGTTAAAAAGTCTCGATCTATATACGATGCCCAACATGTTTCGTAGGTATGTACTACAAGTCCGTTCTCCATAACAAAACTTCAAATAACTAATAACAAATAACCTACTAAAATCGACGTCTAAAAGTATTTTTTACCTATTATTATTTTTTATAGTTATTGTATTATTATATTTTTATAGTTATTCTTACGATATTTTTCGACATTTGATCGCGTCGCGTCAACAGTGTGGTTACTAATCCTCAATAACAGTTAATAACTAATTTAACTCATGATCAATGACCCAATTAAGGGTCGTTGCGCTCAATCAATATAGAAACCGTTTGTGAATACACAGGATAATGATTAATTGTGGTTAGTGTAAGTGAGCAAAACATCAGCAAGGCCTGCGCGAGGCAGTCTTATGTAACAGCAGCTTGGACTCTATGACGCTGAGAGCCGTTATTGTTTACGTATCGTAAACACTTTAATGTATTCTCATTGTAATAAACATTATAAAAATAAAAAAGCTTGTATTGCTGTTATTTTGTTGACATACATATTTAAATTAACATTTTAATTATCATACTTTTGAAGTACAATTTTGCATGTTAAATTTTCTACATTACATATCTTTTAAATAAATTAAACGCACGTAAATTTTCAAAATCTATACCTGCGTGTCACAGGCAAGCGGTAATTTCCTTAATAAGTTATTTACAAACGTTAAATTACTTTTGTATATTAAACATAGTGACTTTCAATTGTCAAACATTTTTTTTATGGAAAAGGTGGCAAACGAGCAAGCAGGTGTTGTTAAATTATAGCTACCCATAGCCATCTGAATCAAGTTAATGAGTTACAGATGCTCTGTCTACTTTTAATCTTCAGAAAAGATGATAAATAAGAAAAAGTCAAACGTCGTCAATACAAACGTCAAGATTTTAAAATATCTATTAATTTAACAACTAATTTTCCCCAACATCCAACGAATCTGGTCTTTTTCATCAAGCCATCAGCATTAATAATAAATAGGAAGCGTCGTGTACGAATTTTCAATTTAATAATAAAGAAATATATTACGGCACATCTTATATCTGTTAATGGTTCGAAGTAACCTACGCAATAAACTATTCATCAGAGAAAAACATTAAGTAAGTTATTTAAAAACTATATTATTAATACTAGGCTACAATATTTTCAAATAAATAGCGGTCTGAAATATTCGCACATGGTAACCCACATACTAATCAAGTGCGATATTAAATCGTGCGGTCTATCCGAAAGTATTCTAAGAACGTTGCAATATTTCGAGACACTGTTAACAAATGTTTGAACATAAATTGATTCTCTTAGTATAAAAAATGAGGCAACGATTCTGCGCCGCTCTCAAAACTCTTGCCAGACATTCTCTGCACAGGAATATGGTCAGGTTAACGGGTTAAGAGGAAAATATTACACAGAATGAAAAAATAAAGATGGCTACCATTATTCACCGCGTGACGTCATCGTGACACTTGCGGTCTCATGGACGATGAATAACAATGTCCCATGCTCTAATATTCTACTCCATAATTAGCTGAATAAATTTAATTGCTTAATAAATAAAGATCAAATTAATAATACAATCAACCTAAACAGTTTTTGCTAGTGAATTTGATTTATTATTTTTTCAAAATTTTTGTACATATGAAAATTACATGTCAAATATTATAGTCATTTTTATACAATATAAATATAAATTGAAAATTTTACCCAGTTGTGTCAGGTTATACAGATTAATAAAATATATTATGGGTTGGTTATTATTGCAAAGGCTTTTGTCGTTTGTTTTTTAATGCTGAAGCATTGAATGGGTTTTTTCCGTTGTGTATGGACGCGAAGCGACGAGGTCCGCGCAGTGGGCCGCCGGCCGCGGATTGGGGTCAGGGCGGCGCGGCCGACGACCTGCAGCCTCTCGCGCCCGCCCCGCCCCGCCGCTAGCAACACCATCACTATACAAATGCGAGGACAGTCCGGGATTTTGCAAAACTGTTCAAAAACTAGCTGTGACTTACGGTTTTACCTGCCGCGCCGTACTATAAAGGTCGTATCGTAATATGAAATAGCCTATAATCTTCAAGTTTAAAAAAAGTTTTCAAATCCGATTAGTAGTTCCTGGGATAAGCACATTAAAACAAACTGTTCCGCTTATTTATATTAATATAGGTATTATTACGTCTATAATATCGTGTTTATAATCGCATCAACCTGTCAGTACTATGTCGAATGTACTAGAAATTACAATTAAATATTGGCTTCATAGCAGAATTCTAATGTCCAGGTAACAACTGCACCCTGCTATTATAATTTTTTGGATTAATTATATTTATTAGCAGGACAATTCTTATAAAGAAATTGGATTATTGATAACAATAACTACCAGTTTAAATATCACCGGACTAAACATGAAGAACGCTAAACTGGAGTAGAAGTGATTTTATGTAAAATTATCATTAATACCTTATTTGGAAAATTTCATAAGTCATTTGGTGAGATATTATGATCAAAACGATTTAAATAAAATGAGGTCTACAATATCGAATCCATTAAATTTTTCAGAAATTGACCAATATTGATAGCTATGTTTACTTTGTTACGTAGCCTAGCCTTACCGTGTTATGTAGCCTCGCTAAAGTCTCTTCTACGAATGTAATGACGAGTTTTGTAACATTCAATAACAAATAAATAAATAAAACCTGAGCTTATCTCGGGTTTTATTTATTTATTTATTTTTACTGTCCCATTTTCTAGATATAATTCGGAAACATTGTAGTCACCCCATAATATAGTTTGAACAAGCATACCCCTAACAGTGTTGTATATTGCCTTAAATTTCTCTACATTTTCTTTGCTTTCAACACTCTTTTTTAATATTCTATTACAAGTTTATATGTTTTTTATATGCCCAGTTTCAAAAACATTAAATCGTCATATTTATTTAAAGTTTCATTTGATTTGATAAATTTTAAAGTTAACGAGGTACAATAATCCCTCCTATAACGCGTTACGTATAAATGATTCATCACATTTAACTTTACTCGCTGCAGAGGGTTTAAATCGAATATTAAGAAAAAACTATGCTATGAACGAAATAAGTACGTTTCATTAAAATCAAATTTAACCTATACCAAAATTCAAATTTAAGAAATTAATTTAATTTTGTAATAACACAATTGACACACGTTCAAATGTACGCGAAGCTAATTATGAACTGTACAAATCATTATAAATTTCACAGTACGTATATGTATGTGGGAATACCCGCGTTGTATGGAGGAATGCCCGTGTTATATGGGGGATTGAAATCGCGTAATATGAAAACGCGTTATAAGGGAGATTACTGTATGTAGTTAAGTTAGCTCAAAGAGATCAGAGATAAAAAGCAGTAATTTGTATATAAAAGTAACACTCTGAGGCATATATAAACTCATTTCTATTGTTGAGCTTCTATAATGAAACAATCTTATTAGGCGCTCATAAAATATATTTTATGTAATTATTTTTAAAACGAAACCACTTAAATCAATTTACGAAATTCCGCATTTGACGAAAATGTTATATCGAAACTTGATGTAACTTGTTTCAAAATCGAAGTAATTAACACAATAATTGTGCGCCTTGGTTTGAGTTGTGACACTACAGGGACGGATTTAGTGAGTCGGAGTTGAAACAGTTATTTGTGTGTATATGTGTGGGGCGAGCGTGACCCAATTCAGAGCGGGTGAACGAACCCAGGGCCTTGATCGCAATTCCGCGCCTCGCCGTTCGCGCCCCGCGTCCCGCCCCGCGCGCTCCGCGACCCGCTCACGTCACACTCTTCATTGTTTCTATTTAACGTACAACTAGATTTGTTTAAAAAATATTTACTGTTATTCATTTATTACAAAATATTAATTATTTGCAGCATCCATAAATTCAAAATTTAAATTCAAAATTATGTTTGAAATAAAATAATTTACATCAGTAATATTATTTATAGAAGTTAATGATTGAATCATTTTTTATTTAGTTAATACAGATTATTTTATATTCAAATTATCTCAATTTCAAAAAAAGGATTGTGTGTCTAAAAAATAATCTTAAGTAGAGAAAATAACATTTTCATCATTGAAAAATTACTTTATTATTAAACTCTATTTGAATACTCAAGTGGATAATTGATTTTTCTTTAATGACTGATTATTTTTTAATAAAGGGAAAGATAAGTTTCATTGTAAAATTGTAGTAAGCAAAGTACTTGTAGTAATTATCTTTTAACCGTACTTATTTCTAAGTAACGTTCGCTCTTAAGCGGAAAAGAGATAGTCGAACGTAGTAAGTGCATTGCAAAACGAATGTCGCAGTCGTCGCGAAGCAAGTGAGAGTGGGACGACTGTATGGAGCAAGGCTCCGTGTGGATATTATTAGAGTATCGGCGCTAGGTTATTTCTGAGGCGACCCAGATACCGCGGGGCCGATGACCGCGGGCCCTCGACAGCGCGGCCTCCAAACTAAATGGCATTCGGCGATGGCTCCACTTGCGAAACGGCGCGCTGCAAACTCACTCTCTTAGCGAATAATGCAATCCGCCTTACGGCTGTCGTTATTGCTGTTACGTTGTATTACCCGCCCTTTATATTATTTGAACTGTTCTTTTTTAATAAATGAGAAGTCTAAACGGTTTTATTAATATCAAGTGTGACTACATTAGAAATGATTTACAATCATAATAAGATTTTTTTAAATTGCTATTCTTCCAAAATCAAAATTTTCATATTGTTGATATCTTAATTAAGAAGCGGTAAGAACTATATTGATTAGATAAATCGTCATTCCCGAATTCAAAATGTTTAAAACGATTTAAAATATTTTTACAAAACAAGTGCTATGCATGACACAAGGATATTCATTTATTCACAAGTCATAAAGATATGAACGTATGAAGTAAGATGTTAAAAGGAAAAATAATTATGAAGTACAATCGCGTCTGTGTATGGGGCGCGCGCATGGGGCGGGCGCGGGAGGGGTGGGGGGAGCGGTGATTAGCGAGCGACGTCGAATATAGCCGGGAAGGCCGAGGGCAACGAACTCCGCTCGACCTAGATCCGCGAGTCGCCTCGCCGCCCGCGCGGCGCGCCTTACCCGCCTCGCAGGAAAGTGAAAAGGACCTAATTGTAATATTTCAGTCATATCCATCGTTGTATAAAGTCAAAAATTGTCAGGTTATATCACGGACATTGAGTGCATAGTTTATCAAAAAATCGACGATATAAAACATGATTGTTCAAAGCTACATGTGCACTGAATAGACAAAAAAAAACACAATAATTCCCGTGGACAATGCGTTGACAGATGATGTGATCATGCTCACCTGCTAGGACTCTGCCGAGCAGGACGTCAGCGTCGGCGTCTGAGGGGTCCGGGTGCGGGGGGTGCGGGCGGTGCGGGTGCGGGCACTCGGTCACCGTCATGACGGGGAGGTGCATGAGCCGCTCGAGAAGCGCGTGCGACCGGCGGCGGCGACGGTACGAATGGCGCCCGCCGCGCTCTACACCCGCTACGCCGATCTACACGCCGTAGCCGCGGCTACGTGCCGCCCGCCCCTACAGGCACCCTTGCACCGCGAAACCAAACGGGCTTCGTGCTACGAAATGGCTACGGGGATGTGCCTAATTATTTTGTCGATTGCCGTGATTGGACAACTTGGTTGGCCACGTGTAATCTCATGTCAAACTTTAACTCAGAAGTTTTGAGAAAAGTTTGAATAAATATTTTTATACTAGATACTATGTGAATTATTCCCTTATTATTTATTATTTACTTTCCTTATTATTATTTTCGCGTAATGTGGATATAAATACTGACGCGTCCCAAAAAAACCCAAATAAAATGATTCCCATATTGATATTGAAAATTCTTATTTGTTACCTTGTTATTTGAAAATTTATTACATTGTCGGAAGAATTGATTAGGTTCTATATTTGTTCAATGTTTTATAAATATGTTAATATTACTAATAGTTAAATTTTTTAATATCGGTTTAGTAATTTTAAAGTTTTTCGCCTGTAAATAATGAAATATTTCCACTTTAAAATATTAATACAGATAACACATTTATTTGCCAGTTAATAAAAACGAAAAAAATACATAATTAGTTTCCTTAGAATAATCTTGTACGAAATGTATATTGTACTATATTTATTTCCATTAACAATATATATTGTTTTTGAATTTCGTTTAAAATATCATGTTTATTACAAGAAAAATAATAATAAATCATTGTCACTAAGCGTGTATAAAGTTTTTAAGAAATTCCAAATACCATTATATTTTGCAATATATTAATAATTTTAGTATAAATTAATTTATAGCATTTGCAATATAAAATAATATAAATAAAAAACAAAAAAACAGTTTTTTTTATTTTGGACATTATTCACATAAGGCCGTCTGATCCCAAACTAAGCGGAGCTTGTGCTATGGAAACCAGATAACTGATATACTACGTATATTAATACTTTTCTTTTAAATACATACATATATAGATAATTACACCCAGACTCAAGACAAACAGACATGTTCATGCATACAAATGCCCTTGCCCTGGGTGGGAATCGAACCCACGAACTTCAATATTTAATTTAAATTACACTTAAGGTGCCTTTTTCTCCTGATTTCTCTTTTCTCTCTCTCAAAGTCCGTCTTATATTCATGTATACATTTAGCTAAATAATACACGTTTAGTATGTGAATGCTTGGTACTATCAGAATCCTTAATTTTCTAAAAATTATATGATGTAATTATACTTTTGTTTCATTACTTAACCACCATCACCACGACCTCAGCCTATTATCGTCCCCTGCTGGACTTAGGCTTCCCCCATTAATCGCATCATTGGGGAGAAACGGGCCATAATCGTCACGCTTGGCAGGCGGGATGGCGATCGCAGTATGTTCCACCGTACTAAGAAAAGGACGCTGCTGCCCTTCCACCGGTGGTCTTTACATCCAGACTCAAGACAAACAGACACGTCATGCACACAATGTTTGTCCTGTGTGGGAATAGAACCTACGACCTGCGGCGTGATATTCTTATTTATTACTTAAACTATTCTCCATTACATAAACTAGATCATGATGTACCGAAAAATGGAAATCCATGTCATGACACGTCATTGACGCATTTCTAGTAACAAGGGCTTATCGTTGAATCATTGAATCATTTAATAATAATGTCGGGTGTCGAAAGCGTCACGAGCGCAGATCGGAAGCGTCCAGCACAACCCACTGAACTGAAAACCTAAATCTAGAATTGGCGAATCAGTTAGTGAGCGCTGTGCCGAGATTATAGGCCAAGGCGACTAATTTGCCGCGGAGTGTTTGGCCGCACGACTGCCGTAAATGTAACGGATTACTTATCGACGTCAATATTTCACAAATAATATTATATTAGCTGTTGCTAACCGTGCCTCTATATAACATTAGTGTGAATCATATTTTATAATTTTGATTCAAACACACTTCTTTGAGACTATAATATTAATTACAAAATTATTTACTTCATACGTTTTAATAAACGATTAATTAATTATTTGTTAATAAGATGTTTTAAAGTTAATTAAACAAAATATAAAAAAGGTAAATTACAAATCGAATAATAGAATAGGAATATTGGCAAAGTAATAATGAATGTACAATACATAAATAAACCTATAGTATGCACTTTTTACGATTGTACTAAAAATCAGTTCCATGTACTGCTGATAAGGCAGTCGTGAGACATCAAATTGTGTTATTTTTGATTACGTAATAAATGTATTGTTAATAAATGTATGCATTTATAACGTAATCAAAAAATTTAATTTTAATTTTAAATATTTCCAATAGATTTATTTCTCATGTATGAACGTAATTAAAATTGTTGTAGCGAATACCAACGGTTGACGGCGATCACTTAACTTTTCACTTTTTTGAACACGCATTAACAAGCTGTTGTGACGCCATCGGCCTAAGGTCCCATTGTTGTACTCGAGTAGTACACGGTGGCGTTACAAATCATTTCGTATGGGTAACGCACCGTGACACAACCTGTAAACATAGATATAATGTTTACAGGTTGCAAGTGTCACATACTTAACTGCTATTAGTTAAGAGAAAGGGAAAGCATTCAGTTGGCAAGGTGGAATATGAACAAAACAAATCAGCTAGCTTTATGAACTCTTTGCATTTACGAGTAATGCGTTGCATATCTTTGATTTTACCACCTCAGCCTATTGATTCTATTATAAATCAATCATTTTTTTTATTCTATTATAAATCAAATTTAGTACTATATATATATATAGTTTAATATTGATTTATATACCAGACATAATTGTTCTTCTTTTTAAAGTCGAAGAACAATAACTGAAGCCGAGAACTTATTTGGTCCGATTATTAATCTGCAATAAACTAACCAGCGGACGCCTAAACTGTCTTTAATCCCGACCACCATTTTGAGAATTATAGTGATATAAGCGTTAGTGTTTGTCCAATAATAATAGCTTATTTATTTATTTACAGTGTAATTATTACCATAAAGTAAAACAAAAATAATATGGCCGTCATTGTCACTAGTGCTTAAAAAGGAACAGGCCCTGAGCTATAAGAACTAACGACTAGAAATAATAATAATGAAATAGAACATTAAGCTTTAAAAATAATTATTTTGTCTTTTTATAGTCAATCTCTTTATTATTGTGATTAATTCTACTTTATCGACAAATACTTCTATTGGACAATAATACTTGTTCTGTATATGTGCACAATATGGGTCTGCGGAGGTCATAGTTCGGGTTAAGCTGAAGCCGGGCAGCATCAGGTCGCGCTGACGTCATCGCAGGTCGTTCACTCCTCACCCCCCGCACCCACCTCGCCTTCGTTCCTCTGCAACCCTTGTTCTGCATTCATGCACCAATGATTTTAAACTATGCATCGAAAAAGGCACCATTTGTTTCAACTTTGAATAGAAATGAGAAAAAATATATGTATTTTCAATCTGAATCAAGAAACATTCTTTGACATTTTGATTTTATTCTAAAAACGATTTTATTTTGCTATTAGATAAATAATTCATCCTCGTATGCATTTCCACATAAAAGTCTTGGACAAATAAGGCTTAAGTAACATACAAAATATTTGCAAATTTAATGTAAATCCAATCATATAAATGTAAAATAAAGAACTGTAATCTTCCCATGTGTATCAGACTTAATGATTTTTTTAATTATTTCTGAAGTCTTTTGTAACATTAAAACCACTAGTATATATAACTAAAAAATCCGCTTTGCCTATCTCTAAAATTTGAGCTAAAAAAAAAAGAATCTTCAAATACAGAAATTGGCGTTATGGGAAAAGTTTTTGCTACTTATGTTTACGATACGTTTTACAAATGTTTTGATGACTGCAGTAGCATCGTAAGCAAGGCCGGCTCGTAAGGCACGGTTCAACAATCTCTTACGTCTGTTATTCGAACATTGTTTACACGCCGGGTAACATGAAGCTCACGCTCGAAGCTCATTGAATGATAAATTAAGATGTTGTCGTTTAGAACACGACTCAATGAGGTTCTTGACCTCGTAATGGAAAGTGGACCATAATGGCACACTACTTTCATTTTCGCGCAACTCTCACTCTCGCGAGCCGAGATCGAAAGTGTACCACTTATGGTGGTGCGTGCGCGCAGCCGCCCCTCCACTACCCCCACCAACGCCGACTTTCCTACGCTATTGGACGCGCTTTCTTTCGATAGCGACGCTACTCGAGCATCCCTTGCGCAATCCGCTTTCTAATTGCATTGTAATCGTCGAGTGGCGACCGGCAACCGAGTGATGTCTGTCAAACACCTACTCGCTCCACTTTCGACACCGCTCGTTGTTCTATTTATGCGGCTAATGTGATCGGCGACATGCCAATCAGTGAACGTCTCGCTAATTCATAGATGATCTACAAGATACGTCTATATAAGGATATCAATAATATAAACTGCTTATCCTTCGTTTATAAGGCCCTAGCAAAATACCTAAGGAAAATAGTAGTGTATTTTAAATGAAGGGTGATAATTGGATGCAATTTGCACGTAACAAACTAAATATATTACTTACATTATCTTTCCATTTATAGAAAAACTAGCCAAATACTTAATTTTTATAAATAAAACTAGAAGCTAGTGGATAAATACCCAATACCTAGTCGGCTTGTACAAATAAATTCTATTCTATTTTTCTAATTATTATGTGTACGAAAGGCTTCACATAAGATGAATCCTTCAAGAGGTGGATGATAACCTCGGTAAATGGAAATCCATAATCACTACCAAATGGGTTATGGGTTAATTGAAAAGCGAATAATCATCGCAATCTCTGTCTACTTCGACTGGATTGCATGGATGTTTGAGTTTATTTCATATATTACTTTTATATTTATGAGAAGATAAAGTTACTTCAATACTAGATAACTTTGAGTGACGTTGATTGCTTTGATGATATTCTAAAGTTCATCATCTCCCTGTCCTTTTTCCACCTAAGTAAGGTCGGCACAGTAAGTACTACTCTTCCATATATCCTGGACTCCACTGTAGTCTATACTCTAATTGGTTGATACTGTAAAGTTATTACTTATAAAACATGAGCTTGAGTTTGTCTGTTTGTAATAAATTTGAAAATTTTTGATATGGTTTGTAATAGATGCGCAGCTCTTTCTACTGCTGAATGCGAATTTGGCAGTCAACTTATTAGTTTTTAACTTATGTGTGCAAGCATTTGTAAACTGTGATTATGGTCGTATTTTTCATTTACATCAACTTTTAATTTATTTATAGATTAAAAATATCTTAACGTCTTTTAAAAACAACAAAACCGACTTCAAATTCGACTTCAAATTCGGCATATAACCGAATTGAAAACGTGATCTTTTTTTAAAGTCTGTTAACAATACTCTTTTGGGAAATTAGTCGATACGATTATGGGTATCACCGTGGCGTGTTTCTACCGCCGATCAGTACTGAATTCTATTTTATAAAGTGTGACGTACGTACTCATATAGGTCTCAAGGTGACGTTCGCAATCACTAAGGTGCGTACAAGTCTTGTATTTTAAGTAATATGAATACGTTCTCAGGAGTTATGTTGTCGTGAAAGGCAATGTAATGATTTTTGGATCCGAAGAAAAACTTTGTACATGAAGATGAAAGACTCATATTATATTAGACCAACTGGAAAGATTTTTTATTACGTAAAGTACGACCAACTCCCAAGTTATAATTTTTTTCTTGAAATATCCTTATAACGTTTACGCCTCTCTTACGACCGAACAGCTGATGTGGTCAGTTGTAGTATTTACTTGGGTCAATGCTTTTTATCATATTTAAAGATGGTTTAAATGTGGTAAGTTTATCTTGAACTCGCTTTTAAAATAAATCCTATCCTATTGTAAAATATAGTCGAAATTAACTTCTAAGTTTCCTCAACACATGTCTGAATAGGCGGCAGTATTCTAAGCTATTTAAACAGGTGGACACATACTTAATAACATTTAAACGAATAATTTATTAAATCATTAATATCATATATATAATAGATAATAATCATTAATACAAAATAATCACGTAGTAAAGCATTGATCAGATATCAATGCCACAGTATCGGTGGTATCATTCAGTGTAAATGAGAATTTCTGTTAGCCTATGTATATGCGTCTTGTATGGCTGTATGTTTTGTATAATTATAACAGGCCCGGCTTTGGCTAACGGGACGCTTTTGTTCAGCCTTCAGGGTCTTGGCGTATCGTCCATCATGAACCTTTTGATAGTTTCTTGTGAGCCTCGATTTGTGTAATTTACGACTTGCGTTCGCGTGCAGTGCATTTATTTATAGTGTTTCCAATTAACGTAGGTACATTCGGGTTCCTTGACGGTATTCCACTTTAAAAGAGACTATCGTAAGGACGTTTCGTACGCCTTGAGACGTTGACACAGAATAAAAAACCAATAGGATGCCATTTTTAATTGTGTTAGGACGAAAAAAGGTTGGTCACTGTTGTAACAATAGAGTATTTAGAAGTAACGAATGCGTCTGAATAGCAGAGGTCATAGAACTTCCAGAGCGGAAAACAAAGACAGTGGTGAAAACAATAGTCAGGGTACAGTGCAGGTACGCCACAGATTTTATTTTATTTTATCAAAACATCGATAGCACCCTAATTAGTTATTTGTAAGAAGGAGGCGGAGTTTAGCTCGTCGCAAGGAACAAGACAAATTTTCTGTAAGTGGAATTCCGCCAAGGAACTTGACTGTACCTCCATTATATTTGTAGTAAAAATATATTTTCTAAAAGAGTTATCTTGTATGTGGCTATTGCTTGATCCCTTATGATCATTTAAACTTCCTTCGAACTTTCCTCCCAACCATTCTAATAAGTTCACCAACTACAGTTTTCTTGATTTTCCATAGAGATTTTTTTAGGTTAATTCAAAACCATAAAAGGGACAATACCATTTTTGATAGGGAAGAACTTGTGCATTCTTTGTTTTTTTTTGTGAGATTTGGAATAGCACTGTTTTCATATTTTGGTGTTTTCTAAATAAATAAATATTGTTAGAGTTATTTCCCATTTTAATTACAATAGTAAGGTTTTTATTCCGTAAACATTTAAAGACGCTAAGTCATTTTTGGTTTCATATTGATACATGCTTTTAAACTATTTCATTATTACTATTTTCATTTAGATTTATATTTTATTGAATAGACATTTCAATGAAATACATTTAAGCAACAACAACAACAAAAAAAAAGATAAAATCGATTGATTGTCTAGCTATTTCCAAATAAAAAAAACAAAATTTAATTTTTATATACGCAAGAAATTTAACCGAATCTGAAGGGAGAGAGAGAATTATTGACCCCATTTACCCTCTCTCTCGTTTTGGGGAGTGCTGAGCTGGAAATCTCGAACTTACCGATTTGTCGATATTAATTAAATTAATCATCGTCACAGTGCCTGGGATTCGATCCAGGGTCAATTTATTTGGAGGCAAACTGCCTAACCACTCAATTACAGTGACATTGAAATTTTTGATTATTTTATATTCATGTTAATGTCAAGTATCTATATTAAGAAATAATTTATACTTTAACTTAAGAATTAAGATAATACTTTATCATCACAAAAAGGAAACGGATTTATATTAAGAGTTTTGTTTTCACTTCACCTACTTAAAAGAAACCGTAACTTTTCATTCATTAAAAATTCTCCAAGTTAAAGTGCGTGCGTGAAACAATCGCCTCCGGTCGTTTCTTGACCCGTATGACCTTGTGATTAAAAGAAATTAAGTTTAAAATGAAATGTCGAATAATTTAAAAGTTTTTTAAACCGTGTTAGCGATGTATGTGGGACGAACGTTCCAGTTCGCGCCACCCCTCGAAGCGATCGTGTCAGATAAACCTAACCGTGTCGTCGGCTAGTCGGGAGCTAGGTTTCGAGTGCGTAATTTTGTAGGTATGCATAAAATACAAGTAGAAAAGTGTGTCAAAATGTAACGAGGCCGACGCTTGTTACCATTCTTTGTTTTTTTGAATATCATTTTCCTTAAGTTACAGCGTCTTTGGTAATATCATATCAACCATATGGTGGGTTGATCAACATTCAAATGCCTAAGATTCAATTGTGAGAATCACCTACAAATTATTTTTGGTAATTTATTTGGTCGTATATGATCTCCGGCTTGATAATTGCAAGAAACTTATATTTACCTTTTTTTAAAACACAAAACATTGATGAAAATGTTTTAAATTTGTTAAATCTTTTTTTTCCTTCTCCCAACCAGATTAGCTGTATAAGAAATTTTCATGACAGTGTGGAACATAGTTGATTATTATAGATAAATTCAAAATAAACTAAAGCGACCGTACCAATAATGGTAAAGAAAAAGGTAAAAACAAATTATTTTTTTTTGAACAATCTTTCCAATTGAAACTATATGATAGTTGGGGAATTAATTTCCAAGTCCGTGGTCAAGCCGTTGGTGTTACTAAACTTTACTCCTGTAAATATATAAATGTGAAGTAAAACCAATTAAGCAAATATATGAATTTAAAATTACAATATGCAAATAATATTGTAATACACTGTAATTATGAACAATACTGAATGAATTGAGCTATACTTATAACTTGCTGGGATGTTTCCTGAATATGTTGAGTTTGGAAATACCGAGTGCATATTTAACATTTTAGAGAAGCCGCTGACTAATAGAATTACGCATATTGTGACTGAAATAATTGTCAAGGCATAGTTTTCCTGATATCGACGAAGGAAAAGTAAACGGTTTAGACGGCCCGGACGGCGCAGCCTTGAGATTGCTGAATAAAATTGGCAATATCCTGGAGCCGCGAGAAGTCCGTTTGGTGAAACCTTGCGACGTGCAAAAGTCGGTCGACGAACTCCCCAAGGCCAGGCCGCTGCCGCTTTCTTTGTTCGCCTGTCGCAACCCAACTCCGAATTCAACCTCGAATCGCTTCGCTTTATCAAGCGTTCACCCATCTAACTCACAACTGCTTCAATCTTATCACGCACAATTCACAATACCATAATCTCCAACCTTATCACGCAACTAATTAATTTTACCGTTTCTTTACCTGAATAGATATAATTATTACAAATCAAATTTATTATATATTTATTATATGCGATGTGCAATTTCAAATACTTATTTACACTAATAACTTTATGTTTTCAGCCTACTATAAAATGAACTTTAATAAAATGTAGATTCAGAAAAATAAAAAAAAGATTAAGAATAAAAATTTATTTGGCTGTGGCGATGGTACTCGTATATCCTGTATTTTTGAGGTGTATATTTTTAATCGGAACATACTTAAACTGGTTTTAATTAAATAATATATGTAATATACATGAATTTCAAAGTTAAAAATCCTTACAATGTAACGAATCGTATTTTTAATATTTTATTCTTAATTCTAACGTATAATTCAGATCAATATCTGTATACGTTATTTGTGTCGTTGATGGATTAAGGTAATTTCTTAGATCAGTTTTTATTCACGAAAAATAAATATGTGTGTTCAAAATATTACTATAATTTAGTATTAATTTACCTGAGAAACAGTAATAAAAATTCAAAAACTAACTTCCTAACAACATAAATACGTTAATAACTAGTCTATGAACGTATTCACATTGTAGCAATAGCCAAAATGTCTTTTTTTTTACATTTGTTTGTTTTTAATACACAAATAAATAAAAACACTTACGCCCATGACCCAGAAGTTAAGGTAGTCCTTACGAATTTTGGCACGATGCTTAAGAAGCAGACCTAAATGTAAGTTAATACACATATTCATACGATATGAAAAAACTGTGTATATGTATGTTACCGACTTATATTGAACTTCGTCAGTTTGCTACCAAATTGTGATTGAACGATACATTGATAATTTGATTTAATTATCATGTCAATCGCGACTGTTTATAAAATGCCAAGTCAAGTTGTTAATTATTAGTTCAGTTTACAATTTTTTGAAAGTTAATAATATTTAAAGTCCGATAATAAGTTGTCGAAGTTCGTAAGTGGTCAGTGAATTTTTTTTATTCAAGAAAGTGGCAAACGAGCAAGCGATCGCCTACATAACATACAAATATGCAAAATTATCATTTTTTTCAGCTCTGCCTAGTAATAAACGTATAAATATAAAATACCCTCGAGTAGTATTCTACTCAGAGGAACCCATCATCATACACGAGGAACAAACCAGAGCTAAAAAAAACTCTTGTGCTTCTTAACACAGTTTTATTGGCTCGGTTTTTATCTTTGTATGTACCAATGAAACGATGATTCAGTTCAATGAAACTTTTTACCGCCTATACGATGATTAACTGTACATGCGTTTTAAGGGCTGATGACAATATGATTTTTTCCAAATGTGATACAACTTTAGAGTCATCAGAATAAAAAAAATAATCATTTTATTCGTTATTTGAAAGAAAAAACCATCGCAACAATGTCTCAGCTTGGTATCAAACTGTTGTCGGTGGCACGTTACAGCCAGGTACTATATAAGAACTTCTTGAATAAGTATGGATACTTTTTGCTATACGTATACAATTTACATATCGATGTTTTATAAGATGTAGAAAATCGAATAATTATTTATGCTATGTTATGTTTATGAAAGGCCTGGTAGAGTCAATAGAGCTTAGAAGATCATGTATTCAATTTCTAAAAACATCAGAGCGTGTATAGGCTGTCGAGGTTATATCCACCACCACCACCTCAGGCTATGATCGTCCACTGCTGGACATAGGCCTCCCCCATTGATCGCATCATTGAGGAGAAATGTGCCATAATCACCACGTTTGTCAGGCGGGTTGGCGATGGCAATATGTTCCACCGTACTAAGAAACGGACGCTGCTGCCCGTCCTCCGATGGTCTTTAAATCCAGACACAATACAAACAGACATGTTCATGCACACAAATGTTTGTCCTGGGTGGGAATCGAACCCACGACTTGCGGGGTGAAAGACAAGTGTCTTACCACTGCGCCAACTGGTCGCCCGACGTTATATAAACGCTAACAATTATGTGGACTAGTACCTACGTTATATTTACGTAAGATGAGTCTATTGAGTCGCTGCCGTAAGCCGATTACGTAACATAGAAGTGACTACGAACTATTCTTTTTAACGTGCATATCTTTAACCTACATACAAGTATGTATCATATAAGCTTATTCAAAAATTCAATAAGCTAAAAATAAATACTGGTTTACGTTAAAGTTCTATGAATTGGAAATCTCAATATTTAGCTAGTAATTGGTATTTATAACGTCACAATTATTAAAGATGCCAACCGAAATAAAGACCTCGAATATATCATTATCTACAGCGAACTGTAAATTCCTTTTTAGTAATCCTTTTACTGTAAGACAGTTGCACCACCGCCACCACCACCTCAGCCTATGATTGTCCACTGCTGGACTTAGGCCTTCCTCATTGATTGCATCACTGGGAGGAAATATGCCATAATTGACTCGCTTGGCAGGCGGGTTGGCGATCGCAGTATGTCCTCCGGTGGTCTTTATTTCAGACTCAAAACAAACAGACATGTTCATGCTCACAAATGTTTGTCCTGTATGGGAATCGAACCCGCGACCTGCGGCGCGAAAGGAAAGCATCTTACCACTACTTTACCATGTTTTTTTTTCATTTCAATACTAGTTTTATTAATTTGCATTACTGAAATTTGTTGGTTCATGACCGGGTAACAAAACAGCTAGTTTTAAATAAACTTTGATGAAAAATTAATTACCTTTGTATTTAATCACAGGGTTATAAGACTGCCGTCGGTGAACATTACATATATGTATGTAATTATATGTCCTTAAAAGTAGGTATATGCCCTTATAAAGACCGGAGGAGAATATAAAATACTATAAGACATCTTACTCTTCTGGTGATGAGAATATTCATAATAAATAAAGGTGAATTATTTTAGCTACGCATTTCACTCGTATTTTAAAGTTTATAAAACAAGACCAACTCTCAAAATGCTATTATTATAAGGATCCATACCTTATTGTAACTTATGTTGTATGCAAAACTCTTAAATTCAGTACAGGATAAAAGTTAACTCTCAAACAGTGTAGTAAAAGTAGCTTTACAGTATTGATTGAGAATTAAAATAGCTTTTTTACGTGTTTTTTTTGCGTGGAAAAATCGTGTGTAAAATATGGAATTCATTTAGTTGTAACTTCATCTTGATAAGATTATAAGCTGAACTCGGGCCTAAATTACTGTAATCAACGAACGTAAATGCGAAATGTTTCCCCGCAAACAACGCGAAAAAGACAAAATCGTAAAAAATAAAAATAGGTTGACCTATATTGACCCAGGTCAATCATACATTTTCTTCAATAGTATTTCAAATATTAAAAATTATGTACTTGTTACTAATGGTAAATTGGAAGTATATTTAATTAATTACTAATTAATTTGTCCTTCCATAATGCTGGGGATGTTAGATTTTTTAATCGACTTATAAGGAGGTTCTTAAATTGATTGTACTTTTTCCATGTTTGTTGGAGAAGACGAGTAATCTTTGCCGATTTACTTGTTTTAAAATTCAACACGGTGCCGTGTGTGATTGACAGGTGAGGCTATACACTTAAATTCGCAGCTGGAGCGTCGTTTCGCAGTTATCGTAATAGGACCCATGGCCACATTGCAAAAAAAAAAACGAGGCGCGTGCGCAGGTAACTTGCCGACTGGCTCTGGTGGGGTGAGGTGCGGGCGAGGGGGGGTACACTTTCACCTAGCGAGGCTGCGCGGGCGTCGACCCCGGCTGCCCTACTCCGCTGACCCACTACCGACTAACTGAAACACTTTCATTTCTTACGAGTCCGTGATTAAGCTCGAGGATGTATTTAGCATATCAGTGACTGGTCGTGCTAGTGATGCGAGAGAGCCGGAGAGCCGGTGGGATCACTCGGGATTACGCCGAGACTGCGAGGAGTGAGTAGAAAGTGCCCGGGCGAGTGTTGCGCAACGTTCGACGAGAGAGAAAGTGCTGCGACCTGTCCTCATACTAATGAACGCGTGGCGGCGCGTCGCTCCAGCCGATGGAATTCACAGCATTGCCTCAAAGTGACTCGCGGACTCTCTCTCTCACGGCTCTTATGCAACCTTTCACTTTTAATTTTGTTGTGAAAAGTGTTTTTATATTTGTCATGTATACATTCTTTTTTGAGCTACTTATTAATTCAATAACAACTAATTCTGAATGCTTTTTTGCGAGTCAGTATTAAAGGATATATTTGGGTTACATTTAAGTGTACAATAAACTTGCTAAAGATTGCGTTACTCTCCATAAATAATATAAATAATGTAGGTAAATCAGTGGATGGAGCATGTATATGCACCTGCACAATCTCACGATTTCTACGATCCATTCGCCTTTTGAGGCGTAAGGTCTTAATAAAAGCTTAATTGTTTTAAAGGCAATGACAAATATTATGTTGTATGTAAATTCATAAAAATATATATGGTTTTCAATGCTCCTTTTTAATTCAATGTAAGTTGTTATGTATGACTACATTTCAGATTCCATTAGCGAGGTAAAACTTTCGCGTATTTAACCTTCACTAAGGTAGTCAGAAATGAAAGTCGCTACCCGATAGCATCAAACTAACCAGCCAAGAGTGACTCGGGATTGACTTAGATTCGAATAACAAAAAAAATTAATTTTGGAATATGTCACGTCAATCATATTATGCCTCAACTGAAAATCGAACCTGGGTCTTGCAATGTAACAGTTATATGTTAATTGATAAATAAAAATATCGATATGCATAAGTTTGCTTGAAAGTTGTTGAAAAAATTGTTCTAATATTAAATTCTAACCAAAGCGAAACTTTATTATGCTTTAATATACTTTATGGGATATTGATTTACTTAAAGAGATATATTGTAAAAAAAAGCGCGCCAAGCGAATGTTTTCGGTGGAGGTTAGGGCGCATTCATCGGTCGGTCGGCGCGCGGCCTCAGTGCGCGGGGCAACGAACGCTCACTAGGCCGACAAAGTCCTACTCGGCCGCGGCCGCTCCCTACCACTCTTACTGTCGAGATCCAGCCTAGCCTCTTACCTCACGATACCTACAGCCTGTCTTTAACTTATTACATCAAGGTTAATAAGCCTATGAATTATTTATGAGCAGCAAATCGTTATAACGCTCGAAGTATTAAATTTTCATCAACTTTTACGAGCGTCTCCCGGTGCAGCTTATTAAATTAAAGCAGAATGATTGGTTATTGCAAAATGTATAATTAGTAAATTTTGTCTTAGGTAGAAGCAAAACAAGTACTGTTCATTTTTAAACCCATATTTTATGTATGTTACCAACAAATAAAAAAATCGATAAAAATAGATGGAGCTGGTTTTGCAAAAAAAAAAATAATATGCAAAGAATGTTCATCATTTTTTTTTAACTTTAACTGGTATGCGAAAAATTGCCGTATTCAATTCACCGAGCTTATTCGCCGAAAACAAGCCTTCGTGATTTTTGATAAACATCTCGCAAATAATTTCCCATTGCTGGGAATCAAATACATGATTTGCAACTCAATAACCACTCTGTTCGCTTGTATTAGTATAGATTAGCGGACCGTGCCGATTGATAAAGCAAGCTCTGCCAACCCCTTTGAGTTACGGGCGTGAGTTTTTATTTATTTGATTTATCTGTATCATGTAATTATTACCTATTCATAAAAATCACCTTCTTAAAAACAAAATATTCGTTTAAAAATACTCGCTTTAATTTTAAATTCCATGAATTTCTTAAGATTCTATTTCAGGATAAAACAAAGCTAGTACGTCAATCGAAGCAAAGTTATTTTAATTTCGGCCTAGTATTTACTGGAGCGGCCATCAAGACAATGATTTTCTCCGTCATACTGTAGAAATCCTGTAACCGGGAATCGAGGTCAGCGGGGACCGGTGGAAACGTTTAGTCTTTGAGATGCTGCGACCTATTTTACTTGAGCAACGCAACAGTCTATTTGTCGATCCTTTACATATTTCAAAATTAACATCGAAAAGACAAAAATTGTTTTTCTATACTGTCATTAGCGGTCTAGTTGAAGAAATAAGTTCGATTGTCATTCAGCAATAGCTTTTCCTTTTTACCATTTTATTTGACGACAAATTTGATTGGAGGTGAGTCTAAAACATATAGATACTTAGAACCAATCTGACAAGAAAACAAGAAAAAATTAAAAATGCTTGCCTAGCCTTAGAAGTAGAAGCTAGGTACTGTCGTCGCTTCGCTCTAAGATACTTTCGTTAATTTATTCATTAATGTTATAATTTTATAGTACATTTCATTTAAGTAAAAAAAAATATTAAAGAAAATATTATAAAAGTTCAACGTTTAAACTTTAAAATACAAACTAATGTGAGAAAAATGATTAAAAAAGAAAGAAAGAAAAATCCTTATTCATTTTACTATAAACTTAGAGCTTAAACTTAAAACTGCTTGTGTTGCGTATGTCCAAGGGCGTCGGATCACTTAAGGTTAAGTGGCCCGCTGTTCGTTTGCCCACTTATTCTATTTTAAAAAAACTTAGAGCTACACAAATTAGTACAGTATAATGTACTAATTTTGACCTTAATTTATTAATTTAGTACTATATCAAATAAAATAAAAACTTTTGAGCAAACAGTGGCACGAATAGGTCCCTAACTCACCCTATTGATATAAAGAAGTGCTTCTAATGCACTAAAAGCTACCGCTCGCTGCGGTACACTCAGTTACGAGCGATTAAAGCTTACGAGTTGGCCTAGTAAAGTGAACGTATCGGCGTGTCAGAGCCGATGGTGCGCTAAAGGCGACCGTGCAAATAATCGCGACGTTTGTTAAATTCAGAGGCATTAGAATGCGAGTTTGCGCGCGGCTCACGTTCGCAAGATAAGTCAGTCAGGGTCGGCGCGGTGCCGACGGCCGGCCGTGCACCCGCCTTGCGACACCCGTCCGCTCCGCCGCCGCCCCGCACCGCACACCCGCGCCGCGCTAACCTCCCCTCCTCCCCCCAGCCCGCACAAACCATAGGGAAAACAACACCCACGTACATGACGTGTCCCAACAACGGGCCTTTCATAAACATGAAACTAATTTAAAACGGGAACGTATACAATTTGTGTTGTAACAGAATTCTTCCGCTACGTCTCCTAACAACCAATCTGCGCGATATGGGGAGCGCTCCTCGATAAATGACCCATTTTTTTTAACGCAATGAGGTCGCCACCTTGCCTTTATCTTATAGAGTCGCTGTTATAGATTTGAAGATCAGTAAAATTATACATAATCATAAATAAGATAGAATAATTTGTTTATTAAACATACATAACATATCTACTTTAATAAAACATAAAGTTGACAATAAGTACCAGACCCTCGGAGTCATTTCTGATTATGAGAGATATCTGAATTTGATATCTAATTTAACAGCTAGCTATATCAGCGATGATGTTTGTCACTTAAGAGGTTAAATACGGGGAAGCGTATTTTTAATTAATTATTTAACTTTATCACACGTGCAAGAAAAACCACTTGTACCAGACTCGGAATCGTATTAAAAAACCTTTTGCTTAAATTGTATATAATATATATAGCTATTAAAGTAGATATATATGTTTAATAAACATATTAATCTATCTTATTTTTGATTGCATTAATATTTACCCTATACAAAAGTGTGTTGTTTTTATATTTAATAAAAAAAAACGCATTTTTGTAAAAACGTATTATATTCAGTGTCTAAAATAAAGTCTACTTTATAAATAGCGTATTGGGCTTAAAACATATATTTATTGTATATGTTTCAGGCGATGTTGGACCGAGGGTGGCGGTGTCGAACAGGGAGCGACCCAATTGCAGTTCGTCGACCGCGTTATATTTAGCCCCCGGTCCCGACGCACGCGCTGCATCCTACTCATTGCACTGCATTCGTTATCGCGACGCACCCACATAACACAATAATCCAACTAATCAAAGACAATCTTTGAAATATTTCGAAAAATCGTCGACGTAATCTAATACTTTGAATTAGTATGTACTAGGTACCCTCCTCTGAGACGTAAATGGTGAGTTGGTGTAGGTTATGTCTTAAAACTGTGACCGACAATGATGAGGATTACTTATTGATAAACAAACAAACAGACATACTAAGAGAATTTGAAATATAATTTATCGTTATCAAATTATTATTAAATTACCATTATCTATATTAAAATATTCATCAAATTCTTCTTTAACAAAAATGTTTACGCTTTATAACATTTTCTTTTTAATAATAATAATAATAAAAATAGTTATTGTTTTAACACTTGATATTAAATGGTGTTTGGCGTAAGAGTTGAACACTAATAAATGCGCCTCTTCAGTATGGAGATTCCATACCTCTACTAGTAATACTTTAAATACTTTACCCTTTCGGTAAAGAGAATTAGAATCCCAAAACCATTTTGTGGAACACCAGGAGACAAGACCCTTTGTCTCTGGACTCGTTTGAACATTTCTCATTAGAACTTAATTTATAAACAAATTTTCTCGATCTTCGATCAGAGATTCTCTTACACATCAATTTCAATCTATGCTTGGTTCGCTAGCCATGTTGAGATCTTAGTTTTTTGTCAATAATCGAACATTAAATGTTAAAAAATTTCGAATTTAAAGGAGTTCCTTTTAATTATAGGAATAACGAAACTTTCTTATTGTATCGAACATTCGATATTCGATTACTGACAAAAAAACTGAGATCACAACATGTTTTATGTTAACGTTTCGGCACTACGAACAGACGGTAACAATGATCGGAAACAATATCGAATCCCGGACAGCACGCACCAGGGACTCATAAAGTTAGTTTGACTATGTATTAGCATATACATAAATGTGGCGTCAATTGAACTCTTCACCTTATGCAATTTTATAAGTACATATGTTCTTACCAAACAAAGCCTTTTCTTTATTTACCTACGTCTTTTATGTTATAGTCGTGAAAGTTTTTTTTAAATAATTATACCAAACTAGAACAGTAGTCTATAAAAACGAAAAATGTAAATTATCTCACATGAATTTAGTAATTTCCCATGAAGACGATATGTTTACCTGAAATCAAAGAAAAAACATTAATATTTAAATAATACAATTGTGCAAAAAAAATATTCACCATCTTCGAGATACCCTCATATTAAAAAAAAAATGATATAAATAAAGAACTGAGACGTTGACAGCCAAATATGTGTGTCTGTATGTGTATACTTTTTTGTTTTATTTTTAATTCAACATTGGACAATAGTCGTTGGCGTATTTTCAAACAAAGGCTTGCGATTGAAACTAGGAGATATATCCATAAAAAGACGTTAATTACAATGCCCTTTTACCGCGTGTTCGCGGTCATGAACATTTTTATAAGGATATTTTTCCTATTTATATAAAAACAAAAAAATCTTTTTGACGTTTTCAAATCTAAAAAAAACCTGTGATGATAAAATCTTTCATTATATCTGTATAATAATTAATTAAAAAAAATTGACAGTCACGAGACATTAAACGTTTTTTTGTTGTTTGTAGAAAATTAGGCTGTTTTCTTATTCGTTTTAGTCACCAATATGAGATTTATTTTAAATTACGACTAACAACGATTTCTTTAAATATTCTCATAAACGTAAACACTTACAAAGGAGAATCCTATGTCATGTTTACGTATTATTATTATGTTGCCCAGTTATGGTTGCGAGTTTGTTCAAACATTTAAAATAACACGTCTCTAGTTACGTACGCAGTCTGCCCACGGTGCCCATACATGTCAACATCTCCGGCGTTTGTATTCCTAGAATAAACTGGAACCTATTATTATCATAAAATGAAACACTTCAACCTAGCTCACTGCTGTCGGAGTCAGCGTATTTGCCTAATTGATCAAATATATGTAGTCCAATCGAGTTCACTATGCAAATTTAGATCGTATCTTGTAACGTTTAGAGTTGAAAGTGAGTTGCATCGCGCGGGCACTGGAGTCGTTATGTTGTCATCGTCCTAATTTTGCAGTGTCCTCCTTTTTGAGGTCAGCCTCTATCGGGGCAACGAACTCGTGCCCTTATCGCGGAGAGACGGGGAGGTGGCTGCCAGCTAAGCGACTCTCGGCGAGCGCTCGTATTTGTCCTACTCTGCGCCAGATGGCGCTTTGATTTTTTTTACCAAAGCGAATTCTTTACTAATTTTTTTCAATTTGAGTCATCACTGAGTTTACTTAGAGAAAAATTTGAAAAGGGGAAAATTTATTCTAAATTAAAAATAATAATTAAAATAAAGCAACAGTTTTCATATTTTAACAGCATTTTTCTTTCATGGAGTTGTCATAAATATAGCTAGAGTTGGTAAGAGTACATACATACGGTGCACCGCGTAGGTCCGTAGCGGAGTTCTACGCACACACGCGCGCCTCTACGTAGGTACGTATCGTAGGTACGGGTGCGGGTCGACGCACGGCAACCAGGGCAGCCTTGCTCTGTCCTCTGCGCCCTATTTCTGTCGCCACAGAGCGCCGTCCCCTCCCCTGCCGTTCACCGTAACCTCCCGCCATAACCCACCACTTAGAAACTTACGAACTCCAGAAATTACTTTTACAAATTAAATCTGATTTTAGGCTATCCTATTATAATAACATTAAGTTTACTAATAATTTGAGCTGAATATTAATATTATTAAGTACCTCTCTAAATTGAAATAACTATTTAGTTTAGAACTTAAAAAGTTAAAATATATTTTCTATTTATGATCTGATAAAGGATTTTCTCAAAAATATTTTTTTTATTCTTTAGTTAGTATTCGATACGTATAACGGTTTAAGAACCAAATGCAAGTCGGGGAAAGAATGCATATTGCTTTTTGTCTCAACAAAATTAAGTTTGCATTTGATTGCATTGCTAAAACACATTCCGAGTCGGTGTGCTGACCTTGCACGCAAATCGCCAACGATGTCTTCTAACAAATAACTGAGCTGAACACTACAATGCCGTTTGCACATCTATTGCAGATGGGACATTGCAAACCGATGTGTGGGTACTGCAAGACGCGGCACTCGAAGGTGAGAAGCGTCAAGGTACGATCGTTTCAACGGATCCTGTGCGCCGCGCAACAATTTCAAATAGTTCCAATTTTATTTCTTTATTAATAAAAGGCTTGCAATCAACCTTGAAGCCTCCGCTTTAAATCAATTTGGTGCGTTGCATGCGTCAGGGCTGCCGCTTTATCAGTGATGGATAAAGATTAATCTAACGCAATATTTTTCTATAAAATTAAAAACATCGTTGTACGTAAACAACATTCATTAAGTCGCAAAAATAGTAAATTTATTATGCTTACCTCTTTGATTTACAACATTAATAAAATATATAGCTTATTTGATATAAACGTAAACCTGAGTATCATCTATATTAACATCAAATTAGTAAATTGATCGGGAAAGAAAATATATTACAATATTGCACTGACACACACTGGAGTAATAGGTGAATGCGTGTGTGTACATACGCACACACGTATTGTGTGCCGCGGGTGCGTCAACTTTTACTCGCACTTTCTCGCGATCGCTTGCGCAACATCGCGCGGCGCAATACTGGTTCGGTCCCTGGCGCTCGGCGACAGCATTTCTCTTCGACTCAGCGATGACAATTCTGTTACGTCACATGTTACATAATATTATAAACTGGTTATCTTATACTAAAATCTTCTATATTTATACGTTTATTTAATTATTTAAGTGAATTATTGTAAGTTTGTAACATACAAATAATTCACTATAGTACGTAAGTTATCTTAAATCTAGATTAAAAATAGAAGTCGACAAACAAAGAAGGTGATGGCGTCATATCGAAATAAATGGCGCGATAAATTCTTGTAGCTTATCACTGAACTGCGAGATTGTTTTTCGCTTTGAAAATTGCTATAGTATATTTTTAAATCGAGTAATAGTAACATTTCATTGAAATTCTAGTAGTAGGTAACGGGACGGCGAGGGGGCGACGAGTGCAGGTGGAGGGGAGCAACACGAGGTACGTGGCCCAGTTTCGCGCGGGTGCATGAACTCTAACGAGGTAAGGCCACCGACCGCGCCGGTGTTTATGCCAAAATAAACCTTATTTCGATTCGTTGTGATTTCAATTTCGCATATTATGTAATTGACCAGAGTATATCGTCATGAGCTAACTATGTATTGATATGAAACGAGGAGTTCGATGTGTGACGCCTAGATCCAGCTGCGGAGCGACCTTCGCAATTATCGCCCTCGTGAGATACAACCATATTGTCGTTACAACTTATCTACATTAAATCCATATACCATAATATCATAGTTGTAAATAAATGAAAAGCTCATTATGCATAAATCCTACGCAAGCAAAGATATACTAGATATTTACTACTAATTATCGTCACTATCGTTGCAAAAACAAAAAATCCATTCTTTTAAACTACGTGCGAATTAATGTGCTAGTGGTTGTAATTCATTTTTCACTAAATTTATTATTTTAAACATCACCGGAAAAATATTTAATGTTTTTTTATATTAGAAACATAACTCCAATTTATAGTTATTGATATTTTTTAAACAAAAGTTATACGTAACTTGACATAATTTTATCCTACTTTCCTTGATGTCTTAATCGTTAGGTCGTGTTCGTCACAAAACGGAGACGAGGTGACGGCGCGTAAATAATTCCGATGAAATTGTATTTAGGTCACGTCATAGGCGAATATGGGAACAAAGCAAGGCATTGACTTGACAAGTCATTGACACACCTATATACAGTTTTAAAACGAGATGAGATAATTTTGTAAGCTTCTTGTGATAAACATGTCAATGCCTTGAGGATACATCTGCCGCTACACCGAGATAAGGGAGTCAGAGTGCAGAAGGCGCTTAGCCTTCATTTATAAAGAAACTAAACTCGAGACCTCCTTTAGTAACCTCGACTTGCGGTGTTACTTTGATTTATTTTACCGGACTAGAAGACGGCCGAATTTTAAGATTGCTTAATTTGACTGATTACCCTTAAATAGTGACAGGCTGACGACCTATCCCACCTGGAAGCTTATATCGCAAAAACAGATTGCTATATCTTTTGCATTGGGAAATTGCTGAGATGCTTATATCAGAGCTATCCATGATAATCGTGAACAGGGGAATCTATAACTTTACGTTTTACAGACCGTGTAACTTTGTTAAATTGTCCCATTATTAATGGCTTATATTTTATCTAACAATAATCTAGCGTTTAACCACCTTTCCATACGTTACAAGGAGCGATGTTGTCGAAAGATGGTATGATTGTTATAGGGTCGGCCTCATGGGTCCGCGCTGCAGCGATGTAAACAACCTGCAACTGGCACAAGAAACTACATCAAGAGCAGCCGATGCTCGATATCCGAGTGGTTATCATAATAACTTATATAAAAATATATGCTCGTTCGTTGCTAACTGCTGTGGTTGGCGCGTTCTTTCAATGTTTACTCAATGTGTTTGAAAATTTCAAGTTTAGTTTCGATGTCATGGCATGCGTTCTTGTAATTTATTACAATTAATTTCAATAATTAAATTTGAACCACAACAAATGTCAATGAAATCAAAACTTAATTGCTCTCACATTTAAGAGTCGAATTTCTGATCAAGAGTAGATGAAATCCTTCATGGAATAGGTAGCACTTTTATAAAATCTAATAACGATTGCTGTTTTTGTGAAAAACAGATTTGTTATTTCAGATAAAGTAAACAACATGGGTTTTATTTTTTTCTGAACTTTGAAAACCTAACAGATAACTTCTGTTAGTTTACTTGTGGTATTAGAAGGTTATAAGACGAGTTGTGTTTTATGATGTTTGTCTGGTTTTGTTTGATCAAATAATTAGCGTTGTGGATTGGAGCGCGGTGCTGTATGGCGCACGGTCGCGGGCGCGGGTCTTCACTGGCTGGCTGGACGGCCCCGCGCACGGAGCAACAAACTCTGCAAGGTTGCGCCTCGGCTGCGCTATCGTTAACTACAGTTACGATATCGCCCGCCCTTCTCCGGCAAACTGTTTTATTTTACTATGTTGCTATCACATCGATATTACTGCTGAAGGTCCCGCCGATTGTTGTTTAACTATTTATCGACATCCATTCGATAGCGTTCCAAAACATTAAAATGCGACGTGTATGATTTCTGCAATTTCTTTATATCCCCCCTTACTTTTTTAACAAGAAAGAGAACAAAGAAACAAAAAGAAAAATAAACTCAAGAGGTCTTAAATTACATATAATGTGAACACAACACCATAAAAATAATTTTCCTCCAGTAATTTAAAACAAATGGGCTCACTGTTAAAAGCTACTAGGATTATAATTACCTTGACATTTCGGCCGTAAGGGTAAACAGATACTATTTAAGCTTTAAAACATTTGTGTGTGTATATATAAATATATTTCTACATTCTATGTGAAACTTTTAGCGCCATCTATTATTGAGTAGGAAAATCAAAAGTTGGACCTTGCATTTTCAAATGTAATTAAAATGTGATACAATCAGGATGACCTTTAGATTACAAATATATTTCAATAATACCTTTTAAATAAGGCTTAAAATAATACGTGAAGACAAATTGTCGACGTAAAACGGTAAAAAAATATTACACACAGCAACATAAATACTGGCTGACGTAAGCGTGGGTAAGTATGCAATAAACAAACTGAGTCAAGAACGTATTTTTTTCTGTAAAGGGAGCGATGACCGCGGCCGGCGTGCATTGCGTGCGTCACTCACCAATGAGGCGGTCACCACCTCAGTGAGGCGGAGCTCCCGACTCCTTAACTCACCTACGTACAGCTTCATTAACGTACAAAATATTTTTACGCTGATATAGCCCTAGACACACTAGCGTCTGTATGTATCCACTAATTAAAAAAACGTTAATTGACTCAATTTCATAATCCCAAAGTAGGTTTTATACAGAATTGTTAAATGCAAATTTAAAAATGCAAACAACAGACAAATTACTACCATTATTACTTAAAAAATTGTTTTTCTTTTGTAGATTATATTCTTAAAATATTTTTTGTTTCACTATAAATAAAGTTATTATGATAAATTGTCATTTTATTTTATAGTAAATGTTTTTCAGAGACTACAAAAATGATTGTCTTATTATATGCAAGACCTTCCTTAGTCAATAATTTCTTAATCAAAATATTTGTTTATCCATTTTTTATCATATTTGTTTATCAGAAATTTAGAAACAGTTCTGGATATGTCACATCGCTTTCGATACTGTGAGTTAAGCGTGATGCCTTTTATGCTGGTACTCGTAAAAATAAGTCCAAAAAAAGTTTTTACCAACAAAAATAGATAAAGAGGACCTAAGCATTCTTTGATTTTCCTGTTGAAACAATATTGCATGGTGCTTTGTCCGTATATAAAAATGGTATTGCAAGTTAAGAAAAAAATCATTTCATGTAACCTTAATATAAAAATTCTTTTTTTCTCAAAGTCATAATTAATTTATATTTCATTACAATAAATATTACATTAAAGTGTGAACTTTAATAATTCACTGGAATCGCCAGTAGCTCCATCTTGCAAGTGAACCGTGAAATCTTTCAAGTAATAATGTTACGTCTGCCATCTAGCGGAATTTTCCAAAACTACTTAGGCTTTAACGCACGAACTTTAGATGGAATTTCATGGAATGTGAGGTACATTATATAGATACCGCTGTAAAGCAAAAGTAAATTTTTTTGTGTTAAAATAAACCATTTTCGCAAGTTAGTGTGTCTCTAACCATAGAATATTCGGGGAGTTATGACTATTTTTTTACATGTGAATAAAATAACAGACAAAATATACATATATTATACACTTGAAATGTATTTAATTAAAGAACTGATCTTTTTAAATCTTTGTTATTTTGGTAATTAATTTCAAAAATCGAGTGTATGCCTAATAGTTTCGTGATTTCTTTCTTTAATTCTTTTGTAACTTTTGTAGTAATAAGCCTAGCAGTTTTTTTCTACAATATAATATAAAAATCATGTTATTTATTTGAGATCATTTTTAATTTTTAATATTAAAAAAATTAGCTAATCGTTACCTATATTACATAATATAGGTAATCGTTGACCGATAGATTTTTACACACATTTAATTATACACGTTCTTTATCTTAATATATTTAATTAATGAAGTCTTAAAATGTAAGAGTTTTAAGAATTTGTTAATATATCATCCATAATCATAGGTTACATATAAAAATGCAAGTGCAGCATGAACACCTTCGTCAGATTAAAGCAAATCCGAACATAACAATCTGCGTATCTCTAACCTCCACTCGACTTTCTGACTATCGTCCGGAACATATACACGATTGACCTACAAACAGTCGCGTACACAGAAAGATAAATTATCTATCCCCTTCCTACCTCAACGCGGTAGCGGCGTGCGGTAGAGACGGCAAGCCTCGTTACGTTGACGAGCCTCTGCTCTCAATGTCAAGTTCGCCTATTATTATTAGTACTCAATGCCACTAAACATACGCAAACATAGTAGAACGCTAGATAGGCAAAATAAACACGTACTTTAAGAATGTATTAATACATCATCTCGTTAATTCCAAACAGGAAAACACATTCGATTTCGTCAATGTCTTTGGATCCCAACCTTTTGGATTTTTAGTTTTTGTTGTCTAAATGTGAATTAAAATCTTTAAGGTATTTATTACAGCATTTATACAGTCTTATGTCAAAACAAACAGATTATGTGTTTGATCTACGAAAAATTTGGTAGTGGAAATTTTATGAAATAGGGGGTAAAAACATATTGACGGTTTACTTTTGTGTTTTAACACAGTCTTAGAAATGCTTTCAACATGATCATCAGTAGTTTGTTTACGTAGAATAGAATCATGGTTATAAAAGAAGTCCATTAAATAGTAAAAATGTTAAGCATTCGTTAGAAATTGAAAAAGTTTTTAATCATAAAATTGTTTTTACCTTATTTATGAGTTTGCTTATTTTTTCCTTGTTCAAGACGTAGTAATTAGGGAGAAACATTGATGTAACTTGTAATCAAATAAGAAGGGGTAAATAAAATAGAAATTATTACACTGTTGATCCAGAGAGCTTATTGAATTTAATTACTAGAATTATTAGAGCTTACTGAATTGTGTGTGATTAAATATGATATAGGATTTTATCCAAAATACTGTCATAAACAAATAAGTTTTGGATTCATAAATTTATTTCGGGTCTGATCTGTCTTCACTCTGTGGTCTATGTCGTCACATATATAATAGGTATGCTTGTTGAAAAGAGGATAATACGACTGCAATCTCTAATTTTGCGGACTTCAAAGTTGTGAGAGTTATTTTTTGAAAAACGTTTTTTATTAGAAAAATACGATTGTTCTAAATATGTAAGATTTATGGTTATGATGACTTGGACATTTTACATAATGTCCGGGTATTATATAATGTCTGTCACCAAAGTAATAGACGTGTTTTATCACTATTATATTTATTTTCGACAAATCATTGTAATATTACAAAATTACACAAATGAAATATAAATATTAATTTAAAACAAAAAATCACAAAACTGCTTCGTTTTATAGATACTCTGATCTATCTATTTATCTTTCTTTATTTATATTTATTTATCTATATATTTATAAAACTTAGAATGGATTAAAGAAAGCAATTTGAACCAGACGAGTATGGATTGTACCGAACGATAAAAGATAAATATAAAATCAAAATTAGGAGACCGTCATTTTATATTTCAGCACGATAATACACCTATTCATTCAGCGACGCTTGTGAAAAAATGGTTCACGGGTGATATTGAATGGCCTTTGGTATCTCCCGATCTTAATATTATTAAAAATGTGTAGGGATGGTTAATGAGACAATTATACATAGATTGACGACAAATTGATAATAAAGAAACATTAAAAGCACCTTTAATGAAAGAGTGGTCGGCGATACCTGAACATTATATTCGATCATTGTACGACTCAATGCCTAGTCTATTGTTTGAAGTTATTAGAAAGAATGGAAAAAATACAAAATACTAAGACACTTTTCATAATTATTTATTTGTTTTATTTAAAAAATCAACTGGTGGTTCTATTCATGTGACCGAGCAAATCGGTCGTATACTCTATGCATACTCTTTATACTAAAATAATTAAACAGGATAATGTCCGAAAATATAACGTTTCAACAGTACACGTAATCAAGTATTATAAACTGAGACAGTTATAATTTTTTCATTTAAATATTCTCTCGAATATATGTTAACATCAGTGGTTCTATTCAAGTGAACGGGACATACAAAAGTTTATATGTTATATTGCAATTTGAAAGAATTCGCAATAAAACCATGAAGTTACATATCATTTACAGATTTTGAAGATAGAACCAGCGTCAATGGCTAGTTTTCGACGCTACATTATTTGGATAATTCGATAATTCGCACAGGCAAATTTCGAATTAATGCCACTTTCCAAGCCATTCGAGCATAACATTTAATTTTTTTTGACGTACTTACGTACAAATTCCTTTCTTTTTATTTTTTAAAGGCGATTGGTCATTATAATTAAGTTGTTTAAACTTCCTGTAATTAGCATTTTAAAATGTATTACTGGATGGTAGAAAGCACTGACAGTTGGCAATGCGTTAAAACTAAAGATAAAATAAAGATGGAGATATTTTAAATTAGTGATCCAAATGCTAAGTTGCTAGCAAAGTAATACAAATCCTATACTACCTATCCTACTATTTTCATATGGTGAAAATTCTAGAGATCTCTTTATCAGGCTTAAAGCGAAGTCTAAAGTTTGACTACATTTTGATTTGACATTTTGTTCTGTATTGTATAAAGCTTAAATTAGATTAGCATTAGAAATTAAGATGCAATCAAAACTTACTAAGAAAATCCATTGTTATTGACCATTTAGGTCAAATACAAGTTATGTAAGTTTAGTGCGCAGCGTGAAACTGAAGTCGTAGTTGCCACTGCGTAGAACTAGCTGTAACCTTCGAATGACATTCGGGCTAGGTCTGGAAGCGGTGCAAGCGTCGGCAGCACGCGGTCCTGCCGAGTGGCACGTAGCCTCGGTGCAGTATTGATCAGGCGGCCGTGACTCACGCCGCCCTTGCCCGACATTCAACCGGTCCCCGTGCCCCCACCCAGTGCTCCCACCCCGTTGCACACAACGCAACCTATCCCGTGAACGGACGGGGCGCCAACGATTACGGGAAAACGGCGGCGAAATAAATGGAATATCATTTCATGGTAATATAACCAGTAATAGTGCCGCTATAAATGTTTTAAGAAATATTTTGTCGATATTTTTATTAAATTTAAAAAGCATATTACATTTTATTTAAACACAGAAAATGTAATCATTTTATTACATTTAATTATTAATTTTTATAACATTACCTCGTAGGTGGATATAACAAGTTAAGCTGACAATTATTTATTAACAAGACAAGCCAAATTAATCTCTTTGAAATACGTCTACTTTCGTTAGGTTAGTTTGTTTGTTAACACTTTGAAAAACAGCATTACTCTTGAAACTAAAGTTGTGATAATAAGATTACGTCCTTTAATTCTACTGTGGTAGTGAAAAATAAATACATCATACTATTTCAGAAACAATCTCGAGATACTTTTATCGAAATTATTTTTGCATACGTTTTTAAATGAACTACATGTGATATGACCTTTTGAGTTTTGATCTTCGTTCTAAAATTATGATGCGGAATGATTATTTGTAATGGTTTACCCATTACAACGACAGTGGGATATAAACATACGGGACTATACACAAATCTCTCCGAATGTTTATCTAGGTGTAACATAGTCTAGATAGTAGATATGTCTACAGATAATAGTGGTTGAGTCCGCAACAACAACATCTGTTGCACGAATGGCCCGCTCGACCGGTGAAATACCACGATATCACAGAAGACAGGCAAGAAGTAGAATTATTCTGCGTTACGTCTGAGGAGTGAGATACGGGAGAACTAATTTTAGTCATCTTCCCCTTCTCACCCTTTTCTAATAAGGAAAGGGTTGAAAGAGGATTGGAGGTTGGGAGAGGAGAGGATTTGACGGGAAAGGGGATGGGAGAAAGAACTGTCAATTTTTCTGCCTATCCCCTCCTCCTTCTGCCTACTAAAGGTAAAGCGACGCATCTGCAACTCGTAAATGCTTGTTGCAGATGCCTATGGATAGCGGTCATTTCATTGCCACCTTCTTTTATAAATAAAAGTCTATTATTAAAATGAAAAATTACAATTCGACTCGAATAAATAGTTATCGAACATATATTCATTTAAAAAAAAAACAATAAAATGAACATCTACATATATATATATATA
>DWLR01000019.1:0-61195 GCA_018246295.1 Papilio alexanor hazarajatica | reverse complement strand
CTCGCCGCTGGCATGGGAACGCATACGGTTTCGCGGATCGTGAATGGCCACGCCGTGAAGGTCGAGACGCTGTTTGCCGTCATCTACGAGCTAGATGCTGGGCCATCAGATATGGATGCGATCTATGCCGATTTTGCGGAGTGTCAGAGGGATAGGGTGCAATGAGAAAGGACACGCAACCCGAATACACCAAGGTTAGCGCACTCGCGAAAAAATGGGGGTGCTCAACGGCCAAAATCTACCGAATGATCAATGCCGATGCTCTGGCCTCTGTCCGGCTCCATGGGATGATTCGCATACCAATCGCAGCCATTATCGAGATCGAAAACAAGCCCGCATGTCCGAAGCAGGAAAGCCCCGTCTCTGTCGCGTCTCAGGCCGAGACACATGGCACATCTATCACCAGCGCAAGCGCATCTCTACGGGCTGCACGGATCGCGCATCGGCTGAACTAATCCTTGCCCGGTATGCCGCCGAACTGTCCCGTCCAACAACACGTGCAGTCAGTGTTTCTGAAATCCTGTCTCTCTATCTGAATGACCGACGCGAAGCCCTCAAGCCGGGGGCCGAGCGTCTGAGCTGGGCACACAAGCCAGTAGCGGCTTGGTTTGGAGAGAAGCCGCCCGAGGCTGTGACCGATCGGGAATGTCGCGCATACGCTCAGAAACGAATGGAATCAGGCATAGCGCCAAGCACAGCAAGAACAGAGATGCAGGCGCTTCGTGCTGCGTTGAGATGGGCGGCAGCCCAGAAGATCATCACAGAATGTCCGAATGTGCCTTTGCCATCGCGTAGCCCGCCCAAAGAACGCTGGCTGACGAGAGATGAAGCCCATGCCCTCATTGGCGGTTGCGAGGCGTTCCATATCCGCCTGTTTGTGATCCTAGCTCTTGGCACCGGAGCGCGTGTTTCAGCATTGCTGGAACTACCATGGTCTCGTGTCGATATGGAGCGGCGAATCATCGACCTTCGCGATCCGGGCAAGGCACGAACGGCAAAAGGACGTGCACGGGTGCCAATCAATGACGGGCTACTGGCGACCTTGCAGGAAGCGCATGCAGTCAGGGAAACCGATTGGGTGATCGAATGGGCGGGCGATCGAGTCGCATCGGTAAAGCGGGGCTTCAGGGCTGCGACCATTCGGGCTGGTCTGGAAGGGGTTACACCTCACACCCTGCGACACACGGCAGCGACATGGATGGCACAGGCTGGCGTTCCTCTGTGGGAGATCGCCGGGTTTCTTGGGCACTCGAACACGGCCATGGTCGAAGAAACATATGCCCATCATTCGCCGGGTCATCTCAAAGGCGCATCAAGGGTTCTGGATATGACCCTAGTGCAACAGTTCCCGGTTGAGCGCGTGAACACAGGCAATCGTAAAAGCCAGTAAACACGTGACGAAATCTGTGCCTAAGTTTGTGGGCGAAACGAGCTAAATGATTGAAGATAAACAACGGGGTTCAGTGTTCGGGACGCAGGGGCCGGAGGTTCGAATCCTCTCACTCCGACCAGATAACTGCCCCCCCATGGGGCTTTTCCCAAAAAATATAGCCGTCTCTTCAGGTCAAAAAGCTTGGAATCCCGGTTGTGCTCCAGCCCTATCAGACGTTTTGATCATCCCTATCGCTGAACAAGATATTTGCCTATGTCCTGTGAGGGAAGGCTGCGAAATATTGTTCCGAGGGAAGAAACGTTGATGCGTCGTAACCGCCTCTGTTTCGGAGCTGCTCTGGTCGTTCTGGGATCTGGCCTCTGCCTCAGTTTCATGATCGGTCGTTACGCAGTTAGTCCAACGGCGCTTCTTCACGTAATGGAAGGTCATGGAGAGCTGGAAGTCAGGGCCGTCCTGTTTCAGGCGCGTCTGCCCCGTATAATAGCAGCGCTTTGTGTCGGGGCTGCTCTCGCCATGTCCGGCACCGCGTTTCAGGCCGTGTTTCGTAATCCCCTTGTGTCACCGGATCTGCTTGGTGTGTTGAGTGGGGCCGCGTTCGGGGCGGCCTGGGCTATCATAGCTCATGGCAACACGCTCATGATCGAGATATCGACTTTCATCGGTGGGTGCGGCGCCGTCGCTTTCGGCTTTCTGGTTGCACGACTGGTGAGCGGGGAGGGGGTTCTGCCTTTGCTGCTTGGCGGCTTGATCAGCACAGCACTTTTCACCGCACTTTTGTCCCTGCTCAAATATCTTGCCGATCCTTTCGATCAGTTGCCGGCGATCATCTACTGGCTTCTTGGTAGTCTTGCCCAGACAAGCTGGGGGCAACTTGCAGTTCTGGTGCCTCTGCTTTGCCTTGGCATGGCGGGGCTATGGTCGGGCGCGCGTATACTCGACGTTTCAGGTCTCAGCGATGATGAAGCCCGGAGTCTCGGCCTGCCTATCAGCGCAATGCGCCTGGGTATTCTGCTTCTGGCTACTGCGCTGGGTGCGCTGACTGTTTCACTGGCCGGGATCATTGGTTGGGTTGGGCTGATCATTCCTCATATGGCGCGCCTGCTGATAGGCCCGGAGCATCGAAATCTGCTGCCTTTTGCGGCTCTTCTTGGTGCGTGCTGCCTGCTTTTTGCCGATATGGCGGCGCGAAGCCTCTCCCCTTCCGAAATACCCTTGGGCATGATGACCGAGCTTTTTGGGGCGCTCGGCTTTGTTCTCGTTCTGCGACAGCTTCGCCGGGAAGGGCGACTCTGATGCAGACGCTTTTTTTGGATAGACTTGGCTTCTCGCGCCAAGGTCGGAAAATCATGCATGAGCTGACGCTTAGACTTCATGCTGGTCAGATGGTCAGCATTCTGGGTGCCAATGGTGCGGGAAAGACCACGTTGTTGCGCCTGATTCTGGGTCTTCTGCATCCTGATTCAGGACAAGTGCTGATTGACGGAAGCGATTTGCGGCATTTGCAGCGCAAGCGCATAGCGCAGCTTCTGGCCTATGTACCGCAGAGTCGCGACATTCTTCCCCCTTATCCGGTTGCCCGGATTGTGGAACTGGGGTGCCTGCCTCATGGCAGTCTGATGAAGGCGCCATCGGAACAGGATAATGTACGCGCCGAGGCAGCCATGACGCAGCTTGGTCTTTTCCATTTGCGTGACCGGCCCTGTAATATGCTTTCCGGCGGCGAGTATCAGCGTGTTCTTCTGGCCCGCATGCTCGTACAGAATGCGCCGGTTCTTGTGCTTGATGAGCCACTTTCCGGTCTGGATTACGGGCAGCAAATCAGGTTGATGGCGCTCCTGGCGTCTTTCGCAAAAGAAGGTCGACTGGTGATCATGACGGCGCACCAGCCTGATCTTGTCTATCGCTATGCATCGCATGTCGTTTTGCTGGCGGATGGTCGCGTACTGGACGAAGGGGAACCGCAGATCGTGCTGGATGCAACGCCTCTGAGTGCGTTCTATGATGTCGCGCTGCGACATTACGATCATGACGGTCAGCGTTTCTTTATGGGAAGTGAGCAACCGGAATGAAACGTCCTGCAAAATGCCTTCTGGCTGGACTGGTGTCCTGTCTCAGCCTCGCGGTATCTTCCGCGCATTCGGCCCCCACTCGCATCGTCGATGGATGGTATGCGCATAATGCGACGCTGATCATGCTTGGTGCCTCGGACAAGATCATTGGTACAGTGATTTCGCCTGATCGCTTCCCCTGGATGATGTGCATTGCCCCCCAGCTGCGCGAGGCCCGGTTTTTCAGCAGCATGACCCTGAATGCCGAGGCAGTACTCGCCCTGCATCCCAATCTGGTGTTTGTGACAAAACAGGCTGGCAGCATCGACGGGTTGCACAAGCTCGGCCTGAACGCGGTAGCGGTCGGGTTTACGGATTTTACCGGTCTGGTGGAAACGATCAATCAGAGTGCCATTCTTCTCGACACCGATCTCGCCAGAACCCAGGCGAACCGTTACAAAATGGCACTATCCCGTCTTCTCGCCCAGCGCCGCTCCACTGTTCATGCACCACGCATCCTGCATATAGCATCATTGGAGCCTCTGACTGTCGATGGCGATCAGAGTATCATTGACGAATGGATCCGTGACGCCGGGGGTATGAACGCGGCGACCGGACTCCATGGTAACAAAAGACCCGTTTCGCTCGAGCAGATTCTGACCTGGGCGCCAGATATCATCATCATGGGGGCGGATGCCGGTAATCCTGACAGTCTAACAGATAACCCGTTGTGGTCTCATATCCCGGCGGTGACACGCCACAAGGTCTTTCGCAATCCTGCCGGCGTGTTCAACTGGGATCGGTACAGTCCAGAGCTGCTCTTGCAGATTGTCTGGGCGCGGCAGCTCGTACAGAAAGGTGCAATTGATCGCGCAGCGATGATCGAAGAGATCAGGGATTTCTACAGCGATTTCTACCGGCATCCGATTGATGAGGACGATGCATTGCGCATTCTCGATGCCCAGCCGCCCCTGAGCGGGAAATGCTCAGGCATGACCGACAAGATTGGGCAGAAGTAGCGGGTCTATATTGATTGCTGCCAGCGCCTTGCGCCATTTCGCCATATGATTGGCACCGAAGATCAGATCATCAGTGGCAGGTGCATTCAGCCAGGCATTCTGGCGGATGATTTCATCCTCAAGCTGACCCGGCTCCCAGGATGCATGTCCCAGTGCCAGGAGGGCATGACGGGGCCCTTTTCCGTCGGCAATCTCATGCAGGATGTCCAGACTGGCTGTCAGACAGTTCTCGTTATTGATGACAAGGCTGTCATCGCGCTTCCAGTCCGCTGAATGAAGAACAAAGCCTCGTGTCGGCTCAACGGGACCACCCATGCACAGATTGATACGTCGCCGTGGCGGTGACGGCGTGATTTCAAGCTGGTCGAGCAGAGTTTCAAGGGTCGGATGAGGCGCACGCCTGTTGATGATCAGACCCATGGCGCCATCGGCTGCAGAATGCGCACAGAGATAGATAACGCTCCGTGCGAACTCCATATCACCAAGTGTCGGGCTCGAAATGAGCAGGCGACCTGTCAGGTTATCGGCGGGCGTTGTGAAATCAGAAGCCATAGATGAAAATGTCGGGCATCACTCGGGCTTTTGCAAGGGCAAGGTCCGGCAGCAACCATTGCTGTTCTTACCCGTCTCAACAGGGGCAGCGTAGAGAGCTGGCAATATGACGAGGGAGAAGACGATGGCAGTAATTCTGGTGACCGGTGCGACAGCCGGTTTTGGTCGTGCCATAGCCGTGCGTCTCGTCAGGGAGGGGCATCAGGTGATCGGTACGGGGCGCCGCAAGGAACGTCTCGACGAATTACGCGATGAACTGGGCGATGCATTCCTTCCGGTGGTGCTGGATGTCACCGATGCACAGAAGGTCGCAGCTCTGCCCGGGCAGCTTCCGGCAGACTGGAACAGGGTTGATGTGCTGATCAACAATGCTGGTCTCGCTCTTGGCGTTGGCAAGGCGCAGAATGCCGATCTGCAGGACTGGAAGACCATGATTGACACGAACGTGACGGGTGTCGTTGAGGTGACTCGCGCGTTTCTTCCGCAGATGATCGAACGTAACCAGGGATATGTCATCACGCTTGGTAGTGTTGCAGGTACCTACCCTTATATGGGCGGGAATGTTTACGGCGCGACCAAGGCGTTTGTTGCCCAGTTCATGCGCAATCTGCGCACGGATCTGCTGGGGACACGTATCCGGGCGAGCACGATCGAACCTGGTCTGTGTGGTGGCAGTGAATTCAGCAATGTGCGTTTGCGCGATGATCAGAAGGCAGCGGATGTCTATAAAGGCACCAACCCGCTCATGCCTGAAGATATTGCAGCGACCGTCTCATGGCTTATGAGCCAGCCGCCCCATGTAAATGTCAACGCCATCGAGATGATGCCTGTCTGTCAGGCAGCGGGTGGCCTTGCGGTGGATAGAACAAGTGACTGAACTCACAGCGAGCCTGGCCCGTAAGCTTCCCGGGCGTTACAAGGTGACCGACGGCAAGAGCTTCGAGCTTGCCTCTGTCAAGCCTGACGATCATGCCGATCTCGACAAGGAGGCGGTTGAGGCCTGGCTCGACAAACGCAGACAACGTCTGGGCGTATTACAGGAGCGTCTGGCTGCCGAGCGGCATCACAGTGTTCTTCTTGTGCTCCAAGGAATGGATGGTGCGGGCAAGGACAGTCTGATCCGTAATGTCATGACAGGTATGAATCCCCAGGGGACGAAAGTCGTTTCGTTCAAAAAGCCTGGCGATATCGAGATGGCTCATGACTATCTATGGCGGGTTCATATGGCCGTGCCGGGGCGCGGTCAGGTCGGAGTGTTCAATCGCAGCCATTACGAGGATGTGCTGGTGGCGCGTGTTCACGCCGACAAGCTCAATACAGATGGTATGACGGGCGACCCCGGAACACGCGAATTCTGGGATCAGCGTCTGCTCGATATTGCCAATTTCGAAGCCTACCTTTCCCGCCAAGGTATTCATCTTCTCAAGGTAATGCTGCACATGTCGCCCGAATGTCAGCAGGAACGCCTTCTGCGTCGGCTCAATCGTCCCGACAAGCGCTGGAAATTTGATGAAAGTGATCTGATTGAGCGCCGGTACTGGTCCGATTACCAGACAGCGTATCAGGAGGCGATCCGTGCCACATCCTCCGAAGAGGCCCCCTGGCTGGTCGTACCGTCGGACAGGAAGTGGTTTTCTCGCATGGTGGTGATGGAAGCCCTGATTGGTAAACTCGAGAGCCTGAGCCCGGAGCCACCGCCTCCATCGCCTGAAATCCTGAGGAATCTTGAAAGGCTGGAAGCGGCGATCAAAGCGAGTCTTCCGCAGAAAGAATGACGCAGGGTACCGGCCTGTATTTTCCGGAAAGCGGGATCTCTTCATCCCGCCTTCAGGGTCATCTCCCGGATTGTACCGATGGTCTTTGTATCAGTGCGCTGCGCGCGCCGTCTTGATCTGTGTGCGCATTTCCTCTGCCGAGATGGCACCGGGAATGATTGCGCTGGTTCCGAACACGAAAGTGGGCGTACCATCGAGACCGATCAGCCGCGCTTCCGCAAGGTTCTCGTTGATCTGGGCGGCCACTCCTGGCGCATGCATGTCAGCCACCAGCCTGTCGGCATTAAGGCCGTTGGCTGTAGCAAGCTGACGGATACGGTCGAGGGTAGGGGGCGCTGTATCCTGCATCAGAGCACGCTTCATCTTGTCATAGCCACCCTGCAAGGCAGCAGCAAAGATGGCCTGGGTGTCGAGTACGCTTTTCTCGCTCAGAACCGGAACGAGTTTCTCGACAAGGCGCAGCTTCGGATCTGATTTGAGAAGAGCGTCGATGACGGGCACCATGCTGCGGCAATAACCGCAGCGTGGATCGAGGAATTCGACAATCGTCAGATCACCGCTCGGGTTACCTCGCACGGTGTAATCAGGACCTTTCTGCAAACGCTCGCGATCGGATCTGACATGAGAGATCGCATCATCGGCAGCTTTCTGCTGTGCCCCCTGACGCAGGGCGGCAATGGCGTCGCTCAGGATGGTCGGATCATCCTTCAGAGCCTGACGCAGGATAGAGACAATCTCGGTCCGCTGTTGTGGCGTGAAGCTGGCTGCGGGCTCTGCAAAGGCAGACCCGCTCGCCGAAGCGGTCAGACCAAGGGCGAGAAAGGCACCGGCAAGCCGGGCGCGGAGCGGGCGGGTCATGAGAGCGATCCTGCTGGGCGGGATGAAGAGAAGCCTCTGCATAGGACAGAGAGGACGATTTCGCAAAACCAGGACGCGTCTGGCAGGTTGCCCATCGTCCTGATCACGGTTAGATGCGTTAACGAACCCAATTTCCGAAGGGTTGCGTCTTCGGTCCCGAAGACAGGCCCTTTGGAACAGAAGAGAAGAGGCTTGCCGGGTCATGGAGACACCGCATGTGGCGCATCGTCGGACGAATGCCCCCTGTCACCCCGCAAAACGCGCAGTGCGCAAGGCGGGTTTGCGCTCAGCCTGTGCCCTGACTGCGGCAACGCTTCTTGCCGGTTGCAGCGATGTCGCTCACATCGGTCATAGCCTGTTCGGCAAGACTACTCCCATCGTCACCGGCTATATCGGTACGGTTGTGGCTGACGAGCCGCGTGCCGCCCTGGTCGGACGTGATGTTCTGGTCCATGGCGGGAATGCTGCAGATGCTGCAGCGGCTGTCGGCATGGCGCTTTCGGTTACCCTTCCTTCCCGTGCCTCTCTGGGCGGTGGCGGAGCCTGCCTTGTGAGCCGAGGCCGTGAGGCACCGCAGGCCTTTGTTTTCCTGCCGGCAGCCGCTCCGGCGACCCAGGCCAGCCGTCAGGCCGCCATTCCGATGACGCCGCGCGGCCTGTTTACCATGCAGCTGCGTTACGGCACGGTCGAATTTGGCGATCTGCTTGGTCCTTCCGTGCGTCTTGCGCGCAGCGGTACGACGGTCAGTCGGGTTCTGGCGCAGGATATCGCAGCCGTTCAGACACCGCTTTTTGCTGATGATGCCGCCCGTACCGTTTTCAGCCGCCCTGACGGATCGCCGCTTCAGAATGGCGACGCCATGGTGCAGCCCCAGCTTGCCAGCTTTCTGGAGCGCATGACCAATCTCGGGGTGGGTGATCTCTATAATGGTGCGCTTGGGGCGATTTTCGTCGAGGGGGCCAACAAGGCAGGGGGTGGGCTTTCGACTGCTTCAATGCGCGCGGCCATGCCGATGCAGTTGGCTGCTCTTCAGGTGGAGCAGGATGGGTATACGGCCTCATTCCTGCCTCCTCCGGCTGATGGCGGCCTTGGTGCTGCGGCGGCCTTTCATTCCGGCGTTTCAGCCCAGGGTGTGGTTGCGACATGGCGGAGCGAAGATCGTCAGGGCCTGAGTGGCGCTGCACTGCTGAGCGCTGCACAGACCCTGATCAATGCCGGATCCAGTCGTTCGGGCACCCTGCCTGCACTTCCGGCTTCAACCTCTTATGTCGTGACTGACAACAAGGGTGGTGCGGTTGCCTGCGCCCTTACCGAGAACAACCTCTTTGGTACGGGGCGCATGGCCGATGGTACCGGCGTTCTGCTGGCGGCATCGCCAGGACGTTACCCCGCGCCACTGCTTTCTGCCGCCATTGTGCAGAGGCGTGGTGCTCTTGTGGCGGCTCTGGCCAGTTCAGGCCAGAACGACGCAGCTGACGCACTTGCCGCTGCCACTCGTGCAGCCGTGTCTGGCACTGAAGTTCCGCATGAGGGACAGGGTCGTGTGAATGCGTCGCTTTGCAGGGGTAATACCTGTCATGGCGATACCGATCCCCGTGGGGGCGGGCTTTCGGTCGGCAGCGTGAACAACTGATCTGGACATGGCATGATACCCCCTCGGAAGAGGGGGTATTTTTCTTTGTGGCCCCTTGTGCAAAACGGGTTTGATCATGATATGTTCTCCAGAACAAATGTGAACGATCAACACGAATCGCCTCGGGCCAATTGCCGATTCTGTCGGTTTCGGCAAGACTGACGAGAGCGGAGGACAGGACATGAGCGTAGACAGGACGAAAGCACTCGAGGGTGCGCTGAGCCAGATCGAACGTGCTTTCGGCAAGGGCTCGATCATGCGTATGGGGCAGCGCCCCAAGGAACAGGCTGACGTTATCTCAACCGGCTCGCTCGGTCTCGATATCGGTCTTGGTATTGGCGGTCTGCCGCGCGGCCGTATCATCGAGATCTATGGCCCTGAAAGCTCGGGCAAGACGACTCTGGCCCTTCACGCCATAGCCGAAGCCCAGAAAAAGGGTGGCACCTGCGCCTTTATCGACGCCGAGCATGCACTTGACCCGGGCTATGCCCGCAAGCTGGGCGTGGATGTCGACAACCTGCTTCTCAGCCAGCCCGATGCCGGTGAGCAGGCCCTCGAGATTGCTGACACGCTTGTGCGTTCCGGTGCTGTCGACGTGCTTGTGGTTGATTCCGTGGCGGCTCTGGTGCCGCGTGCCGAGCTTGAAGGTGACATGGGCGACAGCCATGTCGGTCTTCACGCTCGCCTGATGAGCCAGGCGTTGCGCAAGCTGACTGGTACGGTCTCACGCTCCAATACCATGGTGATCTTCCTGAACCAGATCCGCATGAAGATCGGCGTGATGTTCGGCAACCCCGAGACGACGACCGGCGGTAACGCGCTCAAGTTCTACGCCTCGGTTCGTCTCGATATCCGACGTATCGGCTCGATAAAGGATCGTGACGAAGTGGTTGGCAACCAGACACGCGTCAAGGTCGTCAAGAACAAGATGGCACCGCCTTTCCGTCAGGTTGAATTCGACATCATGTATGGCGAGGGTATCAGCAAGGTCGGCGAACTGATCGATCTGGGCGTGAAAGCCAATATCGTCGAGAAATCAGGGGCATGGTTCTCCTATGACAGCACCCGTGTCGGTCAGGGTCGTGAGAATGCCAAACAGTTCCTGCGCGACCATCCCGAGATGGCGGCAGATATCGAGCGTCGTATTCGCGAGCAGTCAGGCGTTGTCGCTGAGGCGCTGATGACCTCTCCTGAAGAACAGGAAGACGATTCCGAAGACTGAGTGAGGGTCAGGCAGGGCACTGCCCTGCCGACGAAAAGGGTAACAGCCCCCTGGAAAGCCGCCTATTGTGATTGGGATTGGGTGCCGGAAAACACGGGCTCAGCTGGCGGCCAGTATGCGGCTGCCAGTCCGTTCTGGCAGGCTTCTATCTGTTCCTGGATCCAGTGCATGCATTCATGCAGGCCGCGAATAATGATTTCCTCAGCTGTCTGGTCTTCCAGCATGGCGCGCAGTTCCGAAAGACGCTCCTGCACATCCAGAGACTGGCGACGAAGATTGTAATGGGCTGATAATGCGCCCAGCACGGAATCAGCATGACGAAGGTTCAGCGCAAGGGAGCGCGGAAAGCCCTCGTTCTTGAGTAGAAAGCCGACCACATTGGCCGGGGTGGTGGTGACAGGCTTGAGGCGACGAAAGGCATGATAGGCCGCTGCGGAGCGCAGGATGGAAGCCCATTGGGTCATATCGATCTCGGATCCGACCTCGGCTGTATCGGGCAAAAGTGTATGATAGCGCGTATCAATCAGGCGGGTGATCTGATCGCAGCGTTCAAGATGGCGCCCCAGTAAATAGAAGAGCCACGCCTGATCGCGGTAAAGTGTGCCTTCGGTAATACCAGCATGAGACTGGCATTCCTGCTTTATACGGCTGCATAGGGTTGAGAGACCGGTGCGACGTATATCGCTGACATCAAGATCAAGCACCCATCGCGTGAAGACATTGAGCTGCATCCACATTTCGGTAGAAATCAGGGGACGCGCCGAACGGGCATTTTCACGAATACACTGCGCCATGGCCTTGATTGAACTCGGATTGGCACAGTCGGTCATGTAGAAGCGCAGATAATCCTCTTCTTTCGCGGTCGGGTAGAGGGCTCGAAACCGTTCCTCGTCGGAATTGATCTGCACGATCGAGTCCCAGACGGGTTTTCCATCAGCGCCGCGTACAAAAGCCTCTGTTACCTCCAGCACACGGGCAAGATTTTCGATTCGCTCCATGTATCGGGCAAGCCACATCATGTTTTCGGCGTAACGCGAAAGGAGTGTGTTGAGGTCGGGAAGCATCCCGGTCATGTGAGGATTGAACCGGTTCATTTCGACATTACCCAGGTGTCTTTCGATCCTCCGCCCTGAGAGGAATTCACCACCAGAGATCCTTTGCGCAAGGCGACACGTGACAGTCCGCCTGGCAATACCCAGGTAGATTGTCCGGTTACGGCGAAGGGCCGCAGATCTACATGACGGGCCTCGACACCGGCAGGACAGAGGGTTGGTACGACGGAAAGGTCGATAACCGGCTGACTGATGTAATTGGACGGATTTTCAAGCAGTTTGGTTCGGAAAGCGGCGAGTTCGTCGGCAGAGGCATGTGGACCGATAATCAGCCCGTACCCACCGGAATCGCCGACGGGTTTGACGACGAGACTGGCCAGATTGTCCAGTGTATAGGCCAGACCATCAGGTTCAGCGCAGATATGGGTCTCGACGCTGTCCAGGACAGGCTCTTCATTCAGATAGTAGCGAATGATGCGTGGCATATAGGCGTAGACGGCCTTGTCATCGGCGACGCCGGCCCCCAGGGCGTTGGCAAGAGTCACATTGCCTCGACAATAGGCATCCACAAGCCCCGGTACGCCCAGAAGACTTTCGGGGTTAAAGGCGAGCGGATCGAGAAAGGCATCGTCTATGCGTCGGTAAATAGAATGTACGGGGCGAAGCCCCCCCACAGTGCGCATGAAAACATGATGGTCCTTCACCACCAGGTCGCGCCCCTCGACGAGAGGAACGCCCATTTCACGCGCGAGAAAGACGTGTTCGAAATAGGCTGAATTATAGATACCGGGTGAAAGAAGGACGACCTGCGGATCCGCGACGTTTTCCGGTGCGACGTCGCAAAGCGCCTTGTGCAGGCGCACACCGTAATCCTCCACCGAACGCAGTGCTATGCCTGAGGCGAGATCGGGCATGAGGCGTAGCATCATATGGCGGTTTTCGATCACGTAGGACACGCCCGATGGTGTTCGGGCATTGTCTTCGAGCACCAGAAAACGTCCTGTCTGATCCCTTATAAGATCAGTTCCGTTGATGTGCACATAGACGCCACCCGGCACATCGACACCAATCATGGCTTTGCAGTAATTGGCGTTATTCAGCACCAGATCGGCCGGAATGATGCCGTCCTCGAGAATGCGCCGGTCGTGATAGATGTCCCACAGGAAGAGATTGATAGCTCTTACGCGCTGTTGCACGCCACGTTCGATGAGAGACCATTCCTCTGCCGTCAGGAGGCGCGGGATCATGTCAAAAGGCAGGATACGATCAATTGCCTCACGCTCGGTATAGACCGTAAAGGTTATGCCTAATCGCCAGAGCTGGTTCTCGGCATTGGACGTTCGTTCGCGCAGATCCGTCAAGGTCAGATGTGAAAGTCTCTCCTTCACTTCCTGTAACGTTTCCGGCAGGGAGGTGCCGCGATTCATCAGCTCGCAGTAAAAGGCGGGGTTGTCGTAGGTGGAAAAAATACCTGCCTCGTGGAGTGGCGAATTATCAGACGCCATTTTTACCTCTACCCTGCAATGACGTGACGCGTATTGCGGCGGAACGTTACGGTTGTTTATTAAAAAACCAGTTTCTACGCTTTGCCAAGGTATAAAAAACAGGCACAGAGATAGAAGAAATCCGGAGATCTGTGTCTCCCCAATGCGCCATAACCCTAGCGGACACCCAAAGTTGCTTTTCGCTCCTGCCCCCTCAGGGTAACATGAACGGGAACCGGGCAAGGATAATGCGAAAGAGACAGATCATCATGGTCGCAGGAGGCAGAGGACGAAGCGGATGAGACAACCGATTCTTCTCAATCATCGTACCTCCTATCGTTATGACAGAATGGTTTCTCTTGGACCGCAGACCATACGCTTACGTCCACCGTTACGTATGCGGAACGCTATAATGAGTTACGCCCTGACGATTGGTCCCAGCCAGCCGAGTCTCAGATGGGGAATGGATGATCATGCCAATCTGGTATCAACAGCCATTTTCACAGAACGAATGGCGCAGTTCATTGTCGATGTGAGCATGATCGTCGATCTGAGCCCTTATGATCCGTTGCAGATGCAGACCGGTAAACGCTCTGCCATGGGGCAGGACAATCCCGCTTATCGACGCCCGATTGCCGATCAGAGTGTATTGGAATGTTTTCTCAGGACCATAGGATTTTTTTCCGGCGGAGATACCGAACTTTCAAGCCTGACGAGGCTCGCGCAGGCCATAGCCACGCGTTTGCATTATATGCGCCGGATGGAACCGGGTGTCTGGCCCCCCGCTGAGACCTTGGCCCGTGAGGCAGGATCGTGTCGTGACAGTGCATGGCTTCTGATCGCCCTGGCCCGGAATATGGGGTACGCGGCCCGGTTCGTCTCGGGTTATCTGGTCGAGCCGTCGGCACTTCAGGCTGATCCTGATCGTCTGGTTTGTGATCTCCACGCATGGGCAGAAATCTGCATTCCCGGTTCCGGGTGGGTGGGGTTCGATACGACATCAGGACGCATTGCGGCGCAGAACCATATTCCGCTTGCTGCATCAGATGCGCCGGAGACAGCTGCCCCTGTTTCAGGATTGCTGGATCTGTGTGTCGCAGAATTCGATGTTATCATGCAGGCACATTATCTGCACAGGGAACCAATGCGCTGAAACGGGGTTCCGGCTGAGACTGTCACCGGGATGAATGATCCGTGAAACTCTTTTCCTGCGAATGCTGCAATCAGCCGCTTTTCTTCGAGAATACGCGTTGTGAATCCTGCGATCATGCCGTTGGTTATCTGCATGAGGTCACGGACCTGACGGCGCTTGAGCCGGGAATGCAGGAGGGAACATGGTTGCCGCTTGAGCATGGTTACGAGCATAGCCCGCATCGTTATTGCGCCAACCACAGCTATAATGCGTGTAACTGGCTGCTGGGTCCCGAAGAAAGCGCCGGAGGCACGCTCTGTTTTGCCTGTCAGTTCAATCGTACGATCCCCGATCTGCAGAACACCCGTAATCTCGAGCGCTGGCGCAAGATCGAGACCGCAAAACATCGCCTGTTTCATGCTCTGATCCGCTTCGGATTACCTCTCGTTTCCCGTCAGAAGGACCCTGAAAACGGTCTGGCGTTCGATTTTCTCGAAGATGCTCCTGATGGATCGGCGCCTGTCATGACAGGTCATAGCAACGGGCTGATCACGCTTGCTATCCGTGAAGCCGATGATGATCAGCGTGAGCGCATGCGAGTCGAAATGGGAGAGTATTACCGCACTCTGCTAGGGCATTTCCGACATGAGATAGGGCATTATTACTGGAATCTGCTCATACGTGACGGGGGCAGGCTGGATCAATGCCGGGAAATCTTTGGTGATGACCGGCAGGATTATCAGAAGGCTCTTGAAGCACATTATGCCGGATCGCCTTCTGACGACTGGCAGAAAGATCATGTTAGTATCTATGCGGCGTCCCATCCTTGGGAGGATTTTGCCGAAACCTGGGCACATTACCTCCATATTGTCTCTACTCTGGAGACAGCCTGGCTGTATGGCATAGCGATCGCGCCGCTTACGCCGTCGGCACCGCATTTCTCAGCGCCTGCTATCAGTGCGGATCCTTATGTCATTCTGGATTTTGACGGGATCATGAATGCGTGGCTGCCGCTCAGCATGGCGGTCAACAGTCTCAATCGCTCAATGGGGTTACAGGATTTCTATCCGTTTGTGCTGACGGCCAGTATCAGGCGCAAGCTGGCCTTTGTTCATCAGGTGATTCGTGAAACGCAGGCCCGACAGTCCTCTGACTGAGGATTGATCAACCTTTCAGCAGATCACCGAGAGGACCCAGATAGGATTCAAGGGGCACACGTAACGGCATGAGATAGGCGTATTCGCCCCGAGCGCGTATTTCGCCCAGCAAAAGGCGTGCAAAGGCAATGTTGGCCTCGAGACTCGGATCAAAATCATGGGGAAACACGACATGGTTCACCCGTTCCCAGTAGGCGCGCGATTTGGGGCCGATGACAGGGGAGAGCCCCCAGAATACACGATCCTTCTCAAGCCATGACGCACTGAGCTCGAACATGCGTCGATCAAAAAGTGGCTGGGTGAAAAAGCCGGCAGCCCCGGCATCGCGTTTCTGTTTGAGATCCTCCAGCTCCTGCCAGGGAGCACGTCGATAGGGATCGAATGCGGCGTAGACTGTCAGATGCGGCGCTTCCCGGTGATAGCGTGCAATGATCTCTGCCGAACTGTTGGGCCAGGTACGGTGGGTTGCATCAGGTGGTGGATCACCGGCAACAACCAGTATCTCGCGGATATTGTCCTGCTCCGCGCAGGGAAGGGGCGAATCAGGGGCAATATCGATCGCGCGAATATGCGGAATGGCCGTATATCCCTGATTTTGTGCGAGGATTGCCCCTTCCCAGGAGCGGAGGGGCAGGCGCAGGAGATCGGGAAGATTGATGGTTGCAACCGAGGGAGCGATCTGGCGCAGCAGGGCAAGATCTGCATTCAGGGTCTGGGTATCCCGCGGAATCAGCTCGACAGCAATGCGGCTCATGCGTCGGCGCGCTCCAGCACGTTGCGGGCTGCCTGCAAGGTATTATGGAGCAGGCAGGCAATGGTCATGGGTCCCACACCGCCCGGTACCGGCGTGATATGGCCCGCAACCGGCAACGCCTCGTCGAAAGCGACATCGCCCACGAGGCGTGTCTTGCCGTCGGGCAGGGAGATGCGGGTGATACCGACATCGATTACCGTTGCGCCTGGCTTGATCCAGTCGCCACGTACCAGGCCGTTCTTGCCGGTGGCAACAACCAGAATATCGCCTTCACGAGCGAGTGCGCGGGGATCTTTCGTATCGATATGACCGATTGAGACCGTGCAACCCTCCCTGAGCAGAAGCTGGGCCATGGGTTTGCCAACGAGATTTGAGGCGCCGATCACGACAGCATGCAGGCCACGCAGATCAGACAGGGTTTCCTTGAGCAACATCAGGCAGCCAAGAGGCGTGCAGGGGACAAGGCCGTTCATGCCGAGGCTGAGACGGCCTGCATTGACTTCGCCCAGACCATCAACATCCTTTTCCGGATTGATGGCGTTGGTCACGACAATCGGGTCGAGCTGGGGAGGAAGGGGAAGCTGCACCAGAATACCATGGATCTGCGGGTCAGCATTGAGCTTGGCGATCAGTTCAAGCAATTCGTCCTGATCCGTTGTTTCGGGCAGCATATGCATGAACGAGCGCATCCCGGCACGGTGGGTCTGGATGGCCTTGTTTTTGACATAGACTTCACTGGCCGGGTCGTCACCAACCAGCACGACCGCCAACCCCGGAATCTTGCCTGTGCGTTCACGCAGAGCTTCAGCTTCGGCCTTGACACGATCAGTCAGATGGCGGGCAATGGCCTTGCCATCGATGAGCTTTCCTGACAGTGCCGGATCGTGTTTCATGCGGGTGATTCCTGAGGCAAGGGGCCAGGCAAGGTAAAAAGAAACCTGTCACGGCCTGAAGACAAGGTGAGGAACGGACGTGACCGAGGCAATACGCAAGAACTTCGCGAGTGACAACATTGCTCCTGTCTGCCCTGAAGTGATGAAAGCGCTGGAAAACGCCAATCATGGCTCTGCTGCAGCCTATGGCGAAGATCAGATTACCTCAGCTCTTTCAACACTGGCGGGGGAGGTGTTTGAACACGAAGTCTGGGTCTTTCCGGTAGCGACAGGAACCGCCGCCAACAGTCTTTCCCTGTCGGCGGCGACGGATCCGTTTGGTGCGGTTGTCTGTGATCAGAGTGCCCATATTGCCAATGATGAAGGGGGCGCGCCTGAATTTTTCATGCATGGCGCCAAGCTCGTGCCTCTTCCCTCGGCAGATGGACGCATGGCGCTTTCCGATCTCGATCGTGTGCTGACCAGCAGCAGCGGGCATGGCGTACATACGAGTCCGATCCAGACACTTTCTCTTACCCAGAGCACGGAATGGGGTACGGTTTATACGCTTGATCAGCTTGGCGCGCTGACGGCGCGGGCACGTGAATCTAACCTTGCCACCCATCTCGATGGCGCCCGGCTGGGCAATGCGATCGCTACTCTCGGTTGCCGTCCAGCTGACGTGAGCTGGAGGGCTGGCTTCGACATGCTGAGTTTTGGCGGGACGAAGAACGGTGCGATGGCAGCTGAAGCAGTCATGATCTTTCGTGAGGATCTGGCAAAAAATTTCCTGCGTCGCGTCAAGCGCAGCGGTCATCTCTGGTCCAAGCAGCGTTATCTGAGTTCGCAGATTCAGGCGCTGCTGGAAAATGATCTGTGGCTGCGTCACGCTGCCCATGCGAATGTCATGGCCCAGCGTCTGGCTCATGGTCTGCGTCGTCATCCTGCTGCAGCTCTGCCCTTCGATGTCCAGGGCAATGAGGTATTCGTCGTGCTGCCTGAGCGTGGCGTCGAGTCTCTGGAGGCACAGGGATATGAATTCTATCGGTGGACAAATCCGCCGGGTCTGGAGGGTATTCTCATTCGTCTTGTGACCTGCTGGGCGACCGAAGCGCAGGATGTGGATGCCCTCCTTGCTGCGCTCTGAAACGCGTCAAAACAGAAAGGGCATGTCCTGTGCGGGAACACGCCGTTTCTGATTCGGGTACATATACGTCAGAAGCCGATCATGGCATCGCCACCAAAGGTGAACATTCCGGTATTGCGGCCGTTATTGAACGGTGATGTGCCGTTGAGCGAGCGGTCGAAGCGGATTTCGGGACGAAGGGCAAAGACACGGATTCCGTGGCCCAGGTCAGGTCTGTAAGTGACACCCAGTGTGAGGGCACCATAGGTGGTTGGCGGGGCGGTTTCGGCGGGAGCATAACCACCCTTGAAAGCGTTCATGTATGCCTGATTGTTCAGGAAATTGACCACGAACAGACCTGAGTTGTCGCGATAAAGCTCACCACGGTAGTTGAAGGTCAGGCTCGGGGTGATCTTGTATCCGGCAAATGTGACCATACTCCAGGTTTCGGCCCGCAATCCGTCATCGTGTAGGAAATTGAATTCGGCAGTCAGGTTGAGCTTCTGATTAACGGTATAAAACGCTGCGATATCGTTCCACCATCGCTGGGCTGTGTTGGCGCGTGGACCAAGCGAGGCGACTGCGTTTTCTGGCCCAACGCGTGAGAGTTCGGCAATAGTGAGCTTGCCGTGAGCCAGTCCGTTCAGATTGAAGCCGAAATATCCGGCTGCTGCGTTGTTGTTGTCATTGCGTCCCCATGTTGTCTGATTGCCGGTATCAACGCCGAAGTTGAAATCGATAACTGGCGTGACATGCCAGTGAAACAGCGCCCCAAGATGTTCGAACGGGACAGAATACTGCGATGTATAGGCCAGGCTGTAAAACGGGCGTAATGTTGGATCGAGCACTTCCACGCCCATGGGGGCAGGCAGAATGCCAGCCTGCATGTCGATCCCGTTTTTCGAGAAAACAGGTGCATGGATGTCAAGATGCGCCTGAGCTGGAAGCAGCTGATAGCGATCACTGGTCATCTTGTTCGATATACCAAGAAGATGATAATAGCGTGCATCCGAACCATAGAGAGCTTCGAGCATGAAGCCGACCTGGAATTCGGATTTGGTCGGATCGATGGCTTTCGACAAGGTGACGCTCACCTGGTTGAGCTGCGCCTGATTGGCGTGATCGCCAAGAAAATTACCGAAATTGATTCCATTATCGGGACGGGCCGGATTGGCGGTAATGCCCCCTTCGATCAGGCCTGACAGATTGATGCCCTGTAGCCAGGGATTCGACGCTGTCTTGAACAGGGGGATGTCGGCGTGTGCCTTATCCACCAGTGTTGTGGTTGAGAAAAGCGTGAGGGCAAAAACCGTAAAGGCTCGACGGAAATGGCGTGAAGCATGACAAGGCAGATCCATAACCCATCCTCAAAAGACAGCTACCAGGGGCTGGTATCATTTCGGGATCATGCTATTTCGGAAACGGAACCGTATCAATAAAGAAACATACTTTGTCATTGATCGTGACTTTTTAGGCGCACATCGTCAAAGAAAAATACAAATGTTGTTTAGATCTTGGATTTGCAATGTACACTAAAATTATAATAAAATTCTTTACTATGGAATATATAAATATATGAAGTATATTCGATAATAATTATTGGAAACCCTCTCTGTTGGAGGCGTGCAAGTCCGCCCTGAGACATTCCCTCGATCTTTTTTGCGTTTGATAAGAAGGATCAGTGAGATGTGTTGAACGACTGGCCTCTTGGAATCGTTGAGAAAGGCGAAAACCGGAAAGATATTGTTGAACATCTTTCCATGCTGATATCGTGTAGCATCAGCCGATCTTAAACCTGTCAGGAATTGGTGCCATGTCGGTTAGGCAGATCCTCTGTTTCGGTGATTCTCTGACCTGGGGCTGGGTGCCCGTTGCGGAAGGGAAGGCGACAACGCGTTACGATGCAGATCAGCGTTGGACCGGAGTATCTGCCCATATTCTGGGCAATTCATATCGTGTGATCGAAGAGGGGTTGAGTGCTCGTACCACCTCGATTGTCGACCCCAATGATCCGCGTCTCGATGGCTCAGCCTATCTTCCGACTGCGCTGGCCAGCCATTTGCCGCTTGACCTCGTTATCATCATGCTTGGTACGAATGACGCGAAAAGTGCCTATAAACGGACACCTCACGAGATTGCGCTGGGCATGTCCAAGCTGGTTGGTCAGGTGAAGGGATGCGCAGGAGGCGTTGGCACCGCCTATCCAGCGCCGCAAGTGCTGATCGTTGCTCCACCACAGCTCGGTTCTGTTTCTGGTCCCTGGCTGGCCGCGCAGTTTGCTGAAGCGGCACCGAAAATTGCCGCTCTGCCAGAACATTATGCCGCGCTTGCCAAGGCCAAGGATGTTGGTTTTCTTGATGCAGGCCTGCACCTTGTAACCGATGGAAGTGACGGCGTTCATTTTACGCCGGAGAATAATCAGGCTCTTGGAAGGGCTGTAGCAGAGAAAGTGAAAACAATGCTGAAAGCCTGATCCGGGTGTGGCGAAGCCATTCACAGTCCAGTGATATTTGCGCCACAGTCAGATTGGTGAAAAGTAACGTTCCGATAACTTAAATTGCGAATGACTCGCACTATCGCTAATCGTCTGCCGTTTTCTCACGGCAGGACGATTTTATGCGCGCAGATTTTACCCGTATGGGTCTGGCGATGTGTGTTTCCTTCACGGCATTGATGACCGGAAGCGCATGGTCGCAGGAAAAACAGCAGAATACGAAAGCGCAATCCGGCGAGACGATTGCGTCAAAATCGGCAGTCCACCGCGCTTCGGCAGCGGATAAACCGAGCAGTGTCGAACATCTGACCGTGCATGCCCAGAAGGGAGCCACGATCGCTTCGTCTGCGACAAAATCGAACACGCCCCTGATCGAGACGGCGCAGTCGGTGACCGTTGTGACGCGTAACGAGATGGATATCCGTGGGGTTCTGAATCTCAACCAGGCCGTGCGTTATGCAGCAGGCATCACGCCCGATCTGCGTGGCGGTGTCGGCACACGTTATGATCTGTTCCAGCTGCGTGGTTTCACCATCCCCGAATTTCTCGACGGGCTGCGTCTGCAGGATAGCCCGACAGGCTATGCTATTGCCCAGATCGACACATCCCGCCTTGAACGACTGGAAATTCTCAAGGGCCCGGCTTCTGCGCTCTATGGCCAGTCCAGCCCCGGCGGTCTTGTGGCTCTGCAGAGCAAGATGCCGCTCGACAAGGTGTCCTATGGCTCCGTCAACGCCACCGGCGGCATGTTCGATCTCTATCGTGTCGATGCCGATATGGGTGGTTACGCGACAAAAGACGGTTCAATCCGCTATCGCGTCTATGGCACCGTCAACGGACAGCATACGCAGCTTACCCGCACAGGCAGCCGTCGCTTTTCCATCAGCCCGACTGTCAGCTTTGGTGGCAACGGGCCGGATACGCTGACCCTGATCGGCAATTACCAGTATGATCCCGAGGCCGGCACTTATGGTGGTGTACCGCTTGAAGGGTCACTCAAGCCGGCACCATTCGGTGGCTATCTGCCGCGCAATTTCTATGATGGTGATGCGCGTTTCGAGAAGTTCAACCGCAAGCACGGCGCCTTTACCTATATCTACACCCATCGTTTCAATAATGACTGGAGCTTCTCGACCCGCGGTCGTTATGATGATCTCAAGACGCAATATCGCAGTGTCTATAATGCCGGTTACTGGAATGCCGATGGCATGTTGCCGCGTTATGGCTTTGGTACGACCGAGCATACGCACAACCTTGCTTTCGATAGCGGGTTTCACGGCAAGCTGCGCACTGGCCCCTTTACCCATATGCTCATGGCCGGGTTTGATTATCAGCAACAATGGGCCAACGAGACGGCCGGGTCGAGCAACGCGCCTGATCTGAATGTCTTTGCACCGAATTACGATATGGGGATCGACCCACTCCAGACCTATGCGCGCTACAAGGTGGATTCCCATCAGATCGGTGCTTACGGTCAGGATGAAATCCACTGGGGTGGACTGATTCTGACAGGCAGCATTCGCAATGACTGGTTCCGTTCGCGTCAGATTGAATATCTGTCGGATTCGAATTCCAAGCAGAGCCCGAGCCAGATCACATGGCGTGCATCAGGACTCTATCATTTCAAGTTCGGTCTTGCGCCCTATATCAGCTATGCGACCTCGTTCCAGCCGCAGACTGGCGTGGTGATTGAGACGAGTGGCGCGACTCATCAGGCTAGTCCGTCTATCGGCAAGCAACTTGAAGGTGGTCTGAAGTATCAGCTGCCTGGCACACCGATCCTGCTGACAGCTGCCGGGTTTCATATTGAGCAGACCAATGTCCTGCTTTCGATTCCCAATACGATCTACAACACGCAGCAGGGCCTCGTACATTCTGATGGTTTCGAATTCGAGGCCCATATGGATAGCTGGCATAATCTGACTGTTGATGCCGCTGTCAGCGTACAGCGGGTCAAGGACGATTCGACCGGAAAGCCGCTTATCCAGTCCGGCCGTGGCAATGCCTCGCTGTTCGGGTTCTACACTCTCCCCAAAGGTCGTCTGAAGTCCCTCGGCTTTGGTGCAGGCATGCGCTATTCGGCCTCGGCCTATGGCGGTGAGGCCAGCTACGGCAGCGCGAATGTGCCGCAATATGCGCTGTTTGACGCCTCACTGCGCTATGATCTGGCCAATGTTTCGAGAAACCTGAAGGGCTGGACGGTGGGTGCCAGCGTGCGAAACCTGTTTGACAAGCGTTATGTCACCAACTGCCTTGCCTATGCATCTTATGGTCAGGCCTTCTGCTATTATGGCGAGCGTCGCAATGCGCAGGCCAATATCGGTTTCGCCTGGTGAGCTGTAACAGCCGGGGGGAGACCCCCGGCGATATCCGGGTTTGACCGGACAGGAAAAGACCCCGGAGCGCGGAAGCATTCCAGGGTCTTGCGTTTCTCAGGGGCCGAGCCTTACGGCAGGCGCGAGAGACGTTCGGTCAGAACCTGATAGAAACCGTCTGAGTCGACGTCGCGCAGATAGAGCGCATTGGCAGGACGACCTGTTACGCTCCAGTAATCCACGACCGTCTGGCCTGAGGAAAGAGCGCTCTGGGTTTCGACCTCGACATTGACGAGGCGCCCCTGAAACAGGTCGGGGCGCAGGAGCCACATGATGGTGCAGGGGTCATGCAACGGTGCGCCTGCCCAGCCATATTTTTCCAGATCGAACCGTTCTGAAAAACCCAGCATACCCCCTACACAGCGACCGGCAGCATTGCCCAGAGCCCGGATACGCCCGAGACGTGACGGTGTGGTCAGAACCTGATGGGTAACATCGAGCGGAAGTATGACCAACGGTACGCCGGAGCCCAGAACAATGGCTGCGGCCTCAGGATCAACATAGGCATTGAATTCGGCATTGGGAGTGATGTTGCCCCCTTCGAAACAGGCCCCGATCATGGAGACCACGCGATGAATGCGTGGTGCGATATCAGGCGCTTTCTGCAACGCGGTGGCAAGATTGGTCATCGGACCCAAAGTCACGATGGTCAGGCTTCCCTCAGGCTCATGACGCAGTGTCTCAATCAGGAATTCCACGGCATGCGGGGAGTCGGCCTGTTTGGTCGGGCGAGGCAGATCGGCACCATCGAGTCCGCTCTCACCATGTACATGCTCAGCCCGTACCGGAGGGCGTGCAAGAGGCAGGTCGCAGCCGCTGTGCAGCGGAATATCAGTGCGTCCGGCCAGTTCGAGAATGGCAGCGGCATTGCGTGTTGTATTGGCAATGCCGCTATTGCCGCCCACTGTCAGGATCGCCTCGACCGTGAGGTCTTTGGGGGAAGCCAGGGCCAGAAGAATGGCGACGGCATCGTCCTGACCGGGATCGGTGTCGATAATGATCCTTGTGGGCGTCATGGGTTTACTCCTTGCCGGCTTCTCCGGCGCTGTCGCCTTCGGGACCCTTGATCCAGGCTTCAACCTTGCCTGATACCTTGATGGTCATGGGATTGCCCTTGCGATCGAGCGTCTTGCCAACGGCCAGGCGCACCCAGCCTTCACTGATGCAGTATTCCTGCACATTGGTGCGCTCTTCGCCATTGAAACGGATGCCGATGCCTTTTTCCAGCAGGGCTTCGTCATAGAATGGGCTGCCCGGTGTGGCGCTCAGACGGTCTGGCATGGTGTCGCTCATGGGATATCCTCCGGTTTGGCGCGTGTTCCAGTTCTTGTCATGGACATAACCCGAGTTCCAGTCGGCGCAAAGCACCGGAACGCAAAACGGGCGCGAGGTGATTAGCCTCACGCCCGTTTGGGGCCGTTTTACGGCGTTGTGTATCGAGGGTATCCTCAGCCCAGGGTAGGCATCACAAAATCTGCACCCTGACGAATGCCGGTCGGCCAGCGTGAGGTGACCGCCTTGTATTTGGTAAAGAAGCGTACCCCTTCGGTCCCATGCATATGATGATCACCGAAGAGCGAGGCTTTCCAGCCGCCGAAGGAGTGGAAGGCCATTGGTACCGGGATCGGTACGTTCACACCCACCATGCCGGCCTGTGCCCGATGGGTAAAGGCGCGTGCACTGTCGCCGTCACGGGTGAAGATCGCAGTGCCGTTGCCGAATTCATGGTCGTTGACCAGTTTGAGCGCTGTTTCGAAATCAGGCACGCGCACCACCGCCAGAACGGGACCGAAGATTTCTTCGCGATAGATCCGCATTTCCGGAGTGACATGATCGAAAAGCGACCCACCAATAAAGAATCCTTCCGGATTCTCGGGTGATTTGAAATCACGGCCGTCGACCAGAAGTTTCGCCCCTTCTTCAGCACCGATTGTGACATAAGACGCCACTTTCTCGCGATGAACCTTTGTGACCAGAGGTCCCATCTCGGTTGCATCCAGTGTGCCATTGCCGATCTTGAGCGCTTTTACCTTGGGGATCAGCTTCTCGATCAGTGTGTCTGCAACAGGCCCGACCGCGACTGCGACGGAAATGGCCATGCAGCGTTCGCCAGCCGAGCCATAGGCAGCACCCATCAGCGCATCGACCGTCTTGTCGAGATCGCAATCCGGCATGACCACAGCATGGTTCTTGGCACCACCAAGAGCCTGTACGCGCTTGCCATGCGCTACACCTGTTTCATGGATATAACGGGCGATAGGGGTGGAGCCGACAAAGCTTATTGCCTGGACATCAGGGTGTTTCAGCAGCGCATCCACTACCAGCTTGTCGCCATGAACGACTTGGAAGACACCATCCGGCAGCCCTGCCTGCTTGAGCAGGTCAGCAAGGATCAGCGAGGCTGAAGGGTCGCGTTCAGAGGGTTTGAGTATGAAACAGTTACCGCAGGCCAGGGCCATGGGGGCCATCCAGAGCGGTACCATAACCGGGAAATTGAAAGGCGTAATGCCTGCTACGACACCCAGAGGCTGACGCATGGACCATGCGTCAATCCCGCGCCCGACCTGCTCCGTGAATTCGCCTTTCAGCAGTTCCGGCGCGCCGGTTGCAAATTCAACCACTTCCATGCCGCGCGTTACTTCACCCAGCGCGTCGGACAGAACCTTGCCATGTTCCGCGGTGATCACAGCGGCCAGATCACGCGCATGCTTCTCGATCAGGTCACGAAAGCGGAAAAGGACGCGTGCTCGTGCGAGAGGTGTAGTCTGGGCCCAGCCAGGGAAGGCGTTTTTTGCTGCAGCAACAGCATCATCGACGTCTTTCGTATCGCCCAGCACCAGTTGCGCTGCGACCTTGCCTGTGGCCGGGTTGAAGACATCACCCCGCTTCTGGCCGTGGCCCTCGGTGCGCGATCCATTGATAAAATGCTGAATCAGACTGCTCATGAACGTCTTCCTCTCCTGTGCGACCGCAATAGGCAAAGCGCGCTGGACCCGCGCCTGATACGACCTTTATAGCCTCTGTCATCGGGCACTGTTGTTGACAGCAGCACCCTCCAGAAACCGTCTCATACTTGGAAATTAATATTCTCTTTTTTGTATCATAAAAGAAAAATAATTCCATATTCTGGTTTTGATCTTCACGTTCCGGTGAACTTATCCGCCAACCGCTCGATCTTTCCCGGGAGCTGCTGGTGAGAACGGGCATGAAAATGACATCCGCCGGTATTGTCGTGTCTGGGAAGGGCCCGGGCGGAGCAAATGACGATTGGTATATAAAATTTCTGGTTCCGCTCCGGAAGACAGGGCAATACCGGTCATGATTTTGCCAGACCATCAGGTCACCCTGTCGGTCTGCTTTCCCGAACCAGACGCGTGAAGCAACGTTTGCCGCTGTGCCTGATCCGGTTCCTTTCCACGAGATCGAAGAGGTCTGATGCGTTCTGTCCTTGCCATGATGGCTGTTTCCGCCCTGACCCTTACTGCCTGTGCAATGGATGCTGATGAGGACGCCGAATCGCGTTACGCTCCCGTTGCAGCCGGTCAGGCCATCAAAATGGAGCAGAAAAACGCGCCCATTCCCGGTACAGCCTATCGTATGGCGTACCGCAGTACCGACGCGCATAACCCCACCCATCTTGTTGCTGTTTCCGCTGAGGTCATGGTGCCGCGTGGCACGCCACCCGCCGGAGGATGGCCCGTCATGGCCTGGGCTCATGGCACGAGCGGAATTGGTCTGACCTGCGCGCCGTCAATTATGGGTATTGGTGGGCCGCAGGCAAGTTTCTACGGGAGCTGGCTACGTCGTGGTTATGCTGTCGTCGCAACCGATTATCCCGGTCTTGGCGAGCCAGGTGCGGCGCTCTATCTGAACGCAAAATCGGAAGGCATGGCTGTGCTGGATTCCGTGCGCGCAGCCCGACGTCGTTTTCCGTCTCTTAGCGGGCATGTCGTGCTTCTGGGCCATGATCAGGGCGCGCAGGCCGTTCTTGCTGCTGCCGCTCTGGCAAAGGCCTACGCGCCAAGCCTTCAGATCAAGGGCACGATTGCGCTGGGTGCGCCCTATTTCGATGGTGATTCCGGCCATATCCTGACCCAGGCCCATGGCGGTCGTCGCTTCGCTCCCGGAGTGGTTTACGGCTTGCTGCTTGGTGCTTCACTCGGTGCGGCTGATTCTGCCTTCGATCCGTCCAGCGCTTTCAAGCCGCGTGCACTGCCCTTGTACCGCAAGGCGAGTGAGCTTTGCCGTGGCGATTTCTTCGGTGCAGTCGAACATGCCGGTCTGACGCCTGACAATACGTTCCAGCCGGACGCGGAAAACGCTCTCGCTCCCGCGTTGCAATGGGCGCGCTATCCTTCGCTCAAGCTTGCTTCGCCTGTCATGCTTGGTATCGCCACCAATGATACCCAGGTGCCACCAGCCCAGCAGGAGAAGCTGAAACAGGCTCTATGCTCCGCCGGAACAAAAGTGAATGTGTATCACTACCGTGTCGAGCATTCGCCGTTACTGAACGCGGCTGAGAGCGAGGCGCAGGCCTTTGCCGATCGCAGCTTGCAGGGAGAGGCGATCTCATCCGATTGCCAGTGAGATCGTCTGGCAGCTGAGGACCGTTGTAAAGCTATTGATTGATTGTGAGCCTGTTCAATACAGATCGTGTGAGAGGGACGTGCCGGCGAGTTGTATCGCGCCGAGCAGAAGGCAAAGAGTAGAACTCCATACCCAGAAGAGCAGGCTCCCGCCCATGCCAGCGATATAGAGTGTTTCCATATGGTAGCCGTTAAGGCGCAATAGGCCTAGTAGGAAGAGGCCAATTGCGCCTCGTCCCAGAAGCAGAGCTGTCACTGAAAATAGAAAGATTCTTAGTAACGGTAAAGGTGGTCGCGGTAAGAGTCTGGCCCCGGCAAAAGCGCAATAGGAGCCTGAAAGCAGCAGGAGACTGATCGTGCCTATGATCGCAGCAGGATGCCAGTCTCCACCTGCTGCCTGTCGTAACATTTCCGGTCCAGCGCCCACGAACCCATAGGCTGGCGGACCGAAAAATATCGTAACTGTATGGGCAATGGCGATAAATAAAAGGAAAACGCCGGATAACACCAGAAAAAATCTGGATATATTTGGTGTGTCTCTATGGTTCATACTAGGTATGATGATATTTTTATATTAAAACTGAAATAAAATCTTCGTGTATATCGAGGTATATATCGTATCAATTTTCGATCGATAATTAGATACGACTTGCGGCCTAGATGGAGTTCTTTAAGAGTTCTGATTATTACAATCGTTTATCGAAATTGAGCAGAAATAATGCATGCTTTCGCTTTCAGGAAAATCTTCGAGCTGAACATTGAAGCCCTCTTCATCCCCTAAAGAAAGGGGGATGGAAAGGGCGAGCCCCTTTCCGGGGGATGGGGCAGCACCCCATCAGCCTCACTCCACGAAAACACTCGCCGGGTAGCCCTGTGCAAACAGATGGGCGCGAAGGGTCGAGTGATTGACCTGCATCTCGATCATCTGGCGGACTTTCGGCTTGGCCTTATAGGCAATGCCCAGACCGGCCACGGCGAGCATCGGCAGGTCATTGGTGCCGTCTCCGGTGGTCAGGGCCGCGGAGGCTTTTACACCGCGTTCTTCAAGCAGGCGCTGCAGATGCTCTTCCTTGCTTTCAGGGCCAAGAACGGGCGCCGCGAGTTTGCCGGTAAACCTGCTATTCTCGATATCGAACTCGTTACCGTAATGTTCGTCAAAACCACAGACCTCGGCCACGCGGCTGGTGAAGAAGGTAAAGCCACCAGAGACGAGCGCTGTGCGGGCGTTATGGGCGCTCATGGTTCTGACCAGTGTGCGGGCACCGGGATTCAGCCGCGCATTCTGCCAGACCTCTTCAAGGCAGGCAGTTGGTTTGCCGGTAAGTAATGCTACCCGTGCAAGAAGGGATTCTGCAAAATCGAGCCTGCCGTTCATGCTATCGAGCGTCAGCTTTGTGACAGCGTCTCCAACGCCGGCCAGGGCGGCGACTTCATCAAGGCTTTCGCCATCAAGAATGGTGCTGTCCATATCAGCGACCAGAACGGCCTTGCGGCGTCCCCGTGTCCTGATCAGAAGAGCATCGACCTTATGTCGCGCCAGGGTCGCGCGTATGGTGGCGATAGTTGGGGCGCCAGGGGCCGGTGCAGGACAGGGAATTTCGACGGCTTCCCCTGCAGAAAGCACGACGGGGTTCTTGCCCTTCACCATGTTCCGGGCGATGTCGATGGCATCTCTGGGCAGGGTGCCCTGTTCAGGGTCGGCAACGAGAACGAGAACGTAAGGTAAGGTCATCTTGGCCCATCTGGTAGAAACGCTTGGGACAGTAAGACAGAATGGCTGATGCCCCGATTGCCCTTATTGTGGCTGGACCGACCTGTTCCGGCAAGTCGGCATTGGCTCTCACGCTCGCCGAGCGTTTCGGGGGCACGATCATCAACGCGGATTCCATGCAGGTCTATGCCGATCTGCATATCCTGACGGCGCGTCCTGATGTTGCCGATGAGGCGTGTGCACCACACAGGCTCTATGGTGTGCTTGATGCGGCACGGCCCGGCAGTGTCGCCTGGTGGCGTGAGGCGGCGCTGGCTGAGATGCAGGCGGCCCGGGAAGATGGGCGGGTTCCCATTCTGTGCGGGGGGACGGGCATGTATATGCGCGCATTGCTGGAAGGGTTGGTGGAAGTGCCTGAGCCGGGAGATGACGCCCGAGAGGAAGCCCGCAGGCTGGTGAATGAGCAGGGAAGTGAAGCGGTTCATGCGCTTCTGATGCGTGATGACCCCCAGACCGCACAGACATTGCGTCCGAGCGATGGCCAGCGTGTCGCCCGCGCGCTCGAAGTACTGAGGGGAACAGGACATGGGCTCGTCTACTGGCGCAATCAGCCCGGCTTGCCGCCAGCACCATACCGTTTTGTTTCGGTCAGGCTCCATCCGCCGCGTGACAGCCTGCGTGCCGCCATTGCAGAACGGTTCTCGCATATGATGGCCCGTGGAGCACTGGATGAGGTCGAACGCCTTGTTGCACGGGGACTTTCACCCGCTTTGCCTGCCATGCGCGCCCATGGTGTGCCGGAACTGGGCGCCGTTCTTGCAGGAACCCTTCCGATGAACGAAGCTGTCCAGCGCGCTGTCATCGCGACAGGGCAATATACGCGGCGTCAAGCCACCTGGTTCAACCATCATGCATTGGGCGCAGAGCAGGATTGCATGATTTCCTTGCAGAGATATGACACAAGTACGCAATTTTCGAAAAGAGAATCAGAGAAAATAGCAAGATTCATACAAGAGACCATTGACGAAACTGCAGGCAGGGCATAAACCCGCCCGCTCAATGAAAGGGGTGCGCTCACATGGACGCGTCAACACAGCAGACCGGAAAAACTTCGACAGCGCCGCTCAACGGTGCCGAGGTGCTCCTGCGCGTGCTTGTGGAGCAGGGCGTCGAAGTGATTTTCGGCTATCCCGGTGGCGCGGTGCTGCCCATCTATGATGCACTGTTCAAGCAGAATCATATTCGTCACGTTCTGGTGCGTCATGAACAGGCTGCTGTTCATGCTGCGGAAGCTTATGCGCGCTCTACCGGCAAGGTGGGCGTGGTGCTGGTCACCAGCGGTCCCGGGGCCACCAATGCCGTAACGGGATTGGTCGATGCATTGATGGATTCCATTCCGCTCATCTGCCTGTGCGGTCAGGTGCCGACGGCACTGATCGGCAATGATGCGTTTCAGGAAGCCGATACGACCGGCATCACGCGTCCGGCAACCAAGCATAATTATCTGGTGCGTCGCGGTCAGGATCTGGCACCGATCGTGCGTGAGGCTTTCGAGGTTGCTGCTGGCGGCCGCCCCGGCCCTGTGCTGATCGACCTGCCCAAGGATATTACAGTCGGTCTTGCGCCTCTGCCTGCTCCAGGTGAGGGGCGTCTGCATCGTCCCTACCGCCCTGGGCTGGATGCTGATGGCGAAGCGATCCGCCAGACCATCGCTGCCATGAAGCGCGCCAGACGGCCGCTTCTCTATACAGGGGGCGGCGTGATCAATGCGGGCCCGAAAGCGTCGGAAGGCCTGCGCGAACTCGCCCGTCGTACCGGTTTCCCGGTGACGTCCACGCTGATGGGGCTGGGGGCTTTCCCCACAACCGATCGTCAGTTTCTGGGCATGCTGGGCATGCATGGCAGCTACGAGGCCAATCTGGCTACCCATGGTTGCGATCTGCTGATTGCGCTGGGTTCGCGCTTTGATGATCGCGTGACAGGGCGTGTTGATGCGTTCTCGCCCAACTCGTTCAAGGTGCATGCGGATATTGATCCTTCGCAGATCAACAAGATCATTCGCGTGGATGTGCCGCTCGTGGGGGATGTCGGTCGCACCATTGAGGCGCTGCTGGCGGCATGGGATGGTGAAGGTCAGGATCTGAGTCCGTGGTGGGCACAGATCGAGGGTTGGCGCGCGCTGGATTCTTTCGGCTTTGTGCAGGACCAGGCTCCAAGCGCCATCATCCGTCCGCAATACGCTATTCGTCGTCTCTATGAAGCGACGCAGGCTCTGGGGCGTGACACATTTGTCAGCACGGAAGTTGGCCAGCACCAGATGTGGGCCGCGCAGCATTTCCAGTTCGACAAGCCCAATCGCTGGCTGACCTCTGGCGGCCTCGGTACGATGGGCTACGGTCTGCCTGCGGCTGTCGGCGCCCAGGTGGCGCATCCTGACGCGCTGGTGATCGATATAGCCGGTGAGGCCTCGACGCTCATGAATATTCAGGAGCTGGGCACCATGGCGCAGTATCGCCTGCCCGTGAAGCTGTTCATCCTGAACAACCGCTATATGGGTATGGTGCGTCAGTGGCAGGAATTGCTCCACGGCTCGCGCTATTCACAATCCTACAGCGAGGCGCTGCCCGATTTCATCCGTCTGGCAGAGGCGTTCCACGGCAAGGGGCTGCGCGCCACCTGTGTGGGTGAACTCGATGGCGTGATCGACGAGATGCTGCGCCATGACGGCCCGGTTGTTGCGGATATCTGCGTGGCGCAGGATGAAAACTGCTTCCCGATGATTCCGTCGGGCGCTCCGCATAACGAGATGCTGCTTGGCCCTGATCAGGAAGCCAATGCAGCCAAGATCACACAAGAAGGCATGATGCTGGTCTGATGGCACAGGATATCCAGAGAGCCGTCATTGCGGTTCTGATCGAAAACGAGAGCGGAGCCCTGGCCCGTGTCGTCGGTCTGTTCTCAGGGCGTGGCTATAATATTGAAAGCCTCACCGTTTCTGCCATTGACGCCACACGCAACCTGTCGCGCATCACCATTGTGACATCCGGCACGGAAATGGTCATTACCCAGATCAAGGCGCAGCTTGCGCGCCTTATTCCGGTGCATGGCGTTCGTGATCTGACCGAATGTGGCCCGCATGTGGCGCGCGAACTTGCGCTGATCAAGGTGGTCAGCAAAGGGGAGACGCGGACCGAAGGTATGCGTATTGCGCAGGCATTTCGGGCTCATGCCGTCGATACGACAGCAGGGTCTTTTGTTTTTGAACTGACGGGAAGTGCCGAGAAAATCGATGCTTTCGTCGAGCTGATGCAGCCGCTTGGTCTTGCGGAAGTATCCCGGACCGGAATCGCCGCTATTGGCCGTGGTACCGAAGTCTTTCAATCCATCGAGGAGTCTTTCTGATGCGCGTCTATTACGATCGTGACTGTGATCTGGGCCTGATCAAGAGCAAGAAGGTTGCCATCATCGGTTACGGCAGCCAGGGTCACGCCCATGCCAACAACCTGAAGGATAGCGGCGTGACCGATATGGTCATCGGCCTGCGTCCTGGGTCCTCGGCTGTGGCCAAGGCAGAAGGCGCTGGCTTCAAGGTCATGAACCCCGCTGATGCCGCTGCATGGGCCGATGTCGTGATGGTTCTGACGCCTGACGAAGGCCAGGGCGCGCTCTACAAGGACTCGCTCGAGAAGAACCTGAAACAGGGTGCGGCTCTTGTTTTCGCCCATGGTCTGTCAATCCATTTCCGCATCATCGAAGCCCGTCCTGATCTGGACGTGTTCCTTGTCGCGCCGAAGGGCCCCGGCCACACGGTGCGCTCCGAATACCAGAAGGGTGGCGGCGTGCCGTCACTCGTGGCTGTTGCCCAGAACGCTACGGGTCAGGCGCTCGAAATCGCCCTGTCCTACGCGTCGGCCAATGGTGGCGGCCGCGCCGGCATCATCGAGACCAGCTTCAAGGAAGAGGTCGAAACCGATCTGTTCGGTGAGCAGGCCGTTCTTTGTGGCGGTCTGGTCGAGCTGATCCGCGCTGGCTTCGAAACCCTGGTCGAAGGGGGCTACGCTCCCGAAATGGCCTATTTCGAGTGCCTGCATGAAATGAAGCTGATCGTGGATCTGATCTACGAAGGCGGCATTGCAAACATGAATTACTCGATCTCGAACACGGCCGAGTACGGTGAATATGTAACCGGCCCGCGCATCGTGACGGCAGAAACCAAGGCCGAAATGAAGCGGGTCCTGACCGATATTCAGGATGGCACCTTCGTGCGTAATTTCATTCTGGAAAACCAGTCGGGCGGTGTTGGCTTCAAGGCCATTCGCGCTCGCAATGATGTGCACCAGATTGAAAAGACCGGCGAAAAGCTCCGTGGCATGATGCCCTGGATTGCCAAGGGCAAGCTGGTCGACAAGGCCAAGAACTGAGCTTTTTCCATTTGGGAAAGAGGAAAAAAGGGGGCTCTCAGCCCCCTTTTTTTAGGCTCTGCTTACCCCTCCGGTTATGTGGAGCGTGAGAGATAAAAATCTGACTGGGGTCAGAAAGTTCTTTACGGCAATAAAGGCGTTGACAGTGAACTATGCGTCCTTAGCGCATCTTGGACATGGTCGAGGTCGAATTCTGCCAATATCAAAGCGTTCAGATCGACCTCCTTCTATGTCGGCTATCTTCGTAGTGGTAGGCCGCTAACCGGTGTGACGGAATATGCCTGCCCTGCGAATAAGTTCGCATATCTGGCTCTGTGTTTTTTCTTTATTGGTGGTTGTTAAATAAAGAGTGTATCAGTCTGCCGTGGCGAGGGTACGAGATCTGTCGGAAATTTCAGGTTGACTGTTATCGTGAAGATATAATTCAGGGCCATATGAGAGTATTTCTATGGCAATTACCGACGGTAAAAAAGTCCCACCCTGTTCAATTGGTAGCATAGCATATCCATCTGTCCAGCGAGCTTCGGGTGTTTCACTGCAATGCCAGCCCAGAAGGGAAACATCATCAAGGTGCCGGGTTAATGAATATGTCTTTTCCGGAGAGAAAATTGTGATATTCCCAACAAGAATACCCAATTCTCAACGATCATCAATATAAGGGCCTATTATGCAGCTTGGAGAAATATGCTCTGATTTTATGAAATACAAATCAGATAGAGAGTCCATAACGAAAATATGATTTTTACCTCTTATTCTGTCGGGTGTTTTTTCTGCGCCGTATTTATCGACTAGGGCGATCTTCTGCTCATAAATAAAATCTTTGGATTGCGTTGCATAACCAATCTGGTCGCTTCTTTTTTTGAGCGACAGATAAATCTGTTCTGTTAAAGTCGCGTCGAGGCATAGAGGTGCCGCAGCATTTTTCTGCCAATTATAGCGACCTTCGCCAATCAGAATGTAATCCTTTAGCGTGGTCTCTATATCGTATCCGCACCCGGTATCCAGGTAGCTTTCAGACAGGAGATTATTTGCTGATACGATTGAATGTTCGTCCAATTCGAAATGGTATACCTCTACGTGTTGATCATCAATGTAGGATATGCTTCCGCCATTGACCAACATGCGTACCGGAACGAGATGCCCCTCAAGAAACAGGCAATGCTCAGGAGTAATCAAGAGATCCACATCAGGAATATTCTGGTCGATTGCATCTTTTCTGACATTGACAATGGATTTCGAACCTGTCCCATTCCTGATGAGTCTTTTGCCGATCCATTTGACAGGAAGTGCGGTTTTACCTGTCTCAGACAGAGTTGTTACCAGGTCACCCACCTTTAAATCTTCTACTCTGATTTTTCCTATGGGCGTTTCTATAAATGTGCCTTTGGCATAGCATCGAATGATGAAAGAACCGTCGTTTTCGCCAGGTCCGAAATAGTATTGGGCGGTGGATCCTTCAGTCATATTATTGGGGTTTCCAGGTATCTGGATAATGAAATTCATTGTGCTGGTGATTATAAAGCCACCGGTGACCTTTATGCTAACGGTAGTCATGCCATCTTTATAAGTTGTTATAACTTTCTTGTTTGGGGCGTTCAGTTCGAAAGAAATAACGAGATTTTTCGGGGGAGGGCCAGACATATTGACAACGTATTCGTAATTTCCTGAAAGACCACTGAATATTGATGAGTCAAGTTTGACATCTATATTGCCGCCGTTCGGCCCTACTGTGGCGGAAACCCAGGATGATTTTCCAAAGCCCAGCAAACCTGCGCTTGCATCAAGGGAGAGGGTGCCTCCATCAATGAGATAGTCTTTTCCTGAGTCATAAGTAGCGCTACCGTCTTCCGGTATTATTATTGTTGTCATATCAGAAACGCTCCCGTTTTTAGGTTTTTTCTGATACGGGGGATAAGAAAAATTTGGACAAATAATTAAGTATTCAATAAATAATATTATTCCGTATATGAAACTATATAAATAAATATCACTAATGTCATTTTCTATAAGTATGCTACAGATACTTATATACATATTAATAAAAAATCATAATCATAATCATAATCATAATTTATTTCTATGTATGTAATATAAATAATAGATTTTAAATGAAGTAACTAATTAACGTATTACATCGTTCTTCAGCAAATTTATTTTTTATTGATTTTCAATGAATATTAAATCGCAAATGTTATTGTGCATTACTTTTCTTGAACTCTGTTGCCGAAATTCTCTTGCGATGCGCGGCAGCCAAGGTGTGTCTGCCTTCCGATGGACATCGCGTCTCTGTTTGGGGATCAACTCGGCATGGGTTATAAAGCGCCCTTCTTCACGACAGGATGATGCCGCGTGCTTGCAGAAAAAGTGACGGATGGTTTGTTTGCGGCGCTTGATCGCCCCGATCTGCAGAGCTTGTCGGATCGGATTTCTCTGGATCTTTCGCCTCGCCTGGACCTGCCTTTCACTGCATCGGCTGATGCCATTATCCTCGGTGCCCTGGCGTTCGAGCGGCCGGATATGGCGCCCACCCTGTTACGTTACGGGCTTGAGTGGGTATTTCTGCTGCAGGATCTACCTGCGCAGGATCGCCCGCTTGCGGCAATCGTGGCCGCCCGTGTGGCAGCACTGTTTCATCAGCTTGACAGCGAGATAGTAGCGTTGCCAGCTGGCCTCGCATGGTTGCATGAATTTGCGGCCCACAGGGCACCTTGTGCTTCACGTGTAACAGCGCTCTGGCCTGAGCTGATCCGGTTCTGTCCCGACTTATCCATTACAGGCGTCGATCCGGCCCCGCTTCTGGCGCGGCTCGAACCGCTCTGGCTGTCTTTAGGGCCCGCAGAATATCTAATGGCTGATGGTGGCGATGAGCGTCTGACCATTGATCCGAAGACCGGGCTCAATCGTTATGGCTGTTCTCATCGCCCGCGTCCCTGGGCGGTTACTTTTTCCTCTTCTACCGCATCATCCCTTTCAGAGCGTGGATATCTGGGAGCAGAACGTGCAAGACGCAGTTTTCTGCTTGATGCCCTGAAGGGAACTCCCGCGCCCCGCGCTCGTGAAGCAGCCTGCCTGAATGTCAGGCAGGGGCTGGCAGCCCTTTATGGTCTTGAATCACGCGATAACATCGTACTGGCCGCGTCGGGCACAGATTGTGAGCTTGCGGTTCTGGCAATTGGCCTGATGCGTGCGGGTGGCCGTTCTGCCGCAATCACGAATATTCTGATCGCTCCGGATGAAACAGGCAGCGGGGTGCCTCTTGCAGCGCAAGGGCGTCATTTTGCCGCAGGCACAGCGCTTGGAAATGAAGCAAACAAGGCGAGTCATCTTGAAGGGTTCCCTACAGGCACCCGTCTACTGGGTATCGCCATACGCAACCCAGATGGATCGCCTCGTGATCCGGGCGCGCTGGATGAAGAAGTACGATGTTGCGTGATGCAGGAACTGACGCAAGGGCGTCATGTGATCCTGCATCAACTCGACATGTCCAAGACCGGCCTGGTCGGCCCTCGACATGATCTGTTGCAGGAGCTGATTGCCCTTTATCCCGGCCAGATAACGCTCGTTGTCGATGCCTGCCAGGCACGACTGGCACCTGAACGGGTAGCAGCGATGGTACGGAGTGGGATGCTGGTGATGACGACGGGGTCCAAATTCCTGACTGGGCCACCTTTCTGTGGGGCTGTGCTTTTGCCGGATGAGCTGGCTTCGTCATTGGCCTCCTTCTCTCTGCCGGAGGGACTTTCGGCCTATTTCAATCGATGCGACTGGCCACAGACCTCTTCGCCAGACCCTCTGATGCAGGAAGGAAATCTTGGCCTGGCCCTGCGCTGGCAGGCTGCCCTTGCCGAAAGCAAGGCTCTTGCTGCTGTTCCCCGCGGGCGCATTACAGAGACATTGCGTCGCTTTGAAAAAGCGGCACGGGAAGTGATCGCGAATCATCCTTCCCTGACCTTGCTGTCAGTGCCTCCTCTGGAGCGGGCATCGATGGCTGGTCAGGAAATCTGGGATACGGTGCCAACCGTTTTCTCGTTTCTGGTCAATGATCCGCAGGCGCAGGAAAAGCCCTTGTCTCTAGAGCGTTCCCGTGCGTTACATCGATGGCTTAATGCCGATCTTTCACCATGGATCCGTGGTTCCGATCTGGCAGAACTGCTTTGCCAGCTTGGGCAACCTGTCCCTGTGCCTCATCCCGCTCTGGGAGGGGATAATGCCGGAGCATTGCGGCTTTGCGCCGGTGCGCGCCTTGTCTCAGGCGAGCCTTCCCATGCCGGTTTGACCAACCAGTCGCGTCTTGACCGGGAGTTTGCCGATATCCGTCGCGTCTTTGCGAAAATCTCCCTCATTCTGACGCATTGGAAGCAGCTGGAAGCCGTTGACCCGGTTCCTCGCTATGCACCACATTCCCATTTCTCGAGAAAGTCTCAGGTATCATGACGCAGTCTCCAATGCCTTCCCAGACTGAAACCAAGGCCCATGGCCATTTCCTTGATTCCATGCACCTGCCTGCAGGGGTGACGCGTATCTGGCTGATCCGTCATGCCATAGTCGAAGCAAAAGCCCGCATGCGCGTCTACGGGGCGCTTGATGTCGATCTGTGTTCTGAACATCTGGCATTGCAGGTGCCCTATTATACGGCGCTTGGTCGCAGGTTGCCGAATGACGCACAATGGGTGGTTTCGCCTCTCAAGCGTGCGCAGGATACCGCCAAGGCCATTTTTGCCGCAGGGTATGGTCCGCGCAATCTGACGATTGAACCGCGCTTTACCGAACAATCCATGGGCGAGTGGCATAATCTGCCGCATGAGGAACTGCCCCTGAAACTGCGTCAGACCGCCCATAATTTCTGGTCACTTTCGGCATCGGAACAGCCACCCGGTGGAGAAAGCATGCTTGATGTCTGTGCCCGCGTCGGACATGCGCTTGATGAATTGGCCGATCGCAGTGAGGGACAGGATAGTGTGGTGGTAAGCCATGGCGGTGCCATTCGTGCGGCAATCTCACATGCGTTGAATGTACATCCAGACACAGCTCTGCGCTTTTCGATCCAGAATCTGTCTCTCTCTATTCTGGAGCGGATCAACGGTGTCTGGCGCGTCGTAACGGTCAACGAGCTTCCGGCGAGCTTCAGCCAGTCCTGAGGTTCTGGCGTGAAGGCTTTAGCTGTGTCTTCGCGCTCCACCTGAAGACGATTTCCGTCATCTCTTTTCATGCCGCAGTAATTTTCGGTTGTGATCAGGAGGCGGTCAAATGACTCATCATCATGGTTCTGCGGCCGTAAGGCACTGGAATGACAAAGAAAACAGCGATGGTGCGCAGAGGGGTTATCCCATTTGCCCGACTGAGTTTAATCGGCTTTTTTCCAATAGCGGTTCATGTGTCAGCGCAGCCTGTTCATCTTGTGGCGGTGACCTTCGATGATCTGCCCTACGTCATGTCGGACAAAGCGTCCCGCAGTGACAATCAGAAAGATGCACAGCCTGCCAATCGTGCCATTCTCGCTGCCTTGCGTCACGATGCGGTGCCGGTCACCGCCTTTGTCAATGAAGACAAGGTGAGAGCTCTTGGATCGCTTGGCACCAAGATCCTTACCCAATGGAATCAGGGCACTCTGACACTGGCCAATCACGCGGCGCATCATGTCGACAGCAATATGCTCACCCCGGCGCAATTCGAGAACGAGATAAAAGAGGGTGAGCGCAGTATTGGACCGCTCGCTCATAAGGCAGGGCGGAAGCTCGAGTTTTTCCGTTTTCCGTTCAATCATGTTGGCGATACCGAGCCGAAACGGAAAGCCCTGTCGGAAATTGTCAGGCGCCTTGGATACAGGCAGGCAGCCACAACGATTGATGTGGAAGACTATCTCTTTAACGATGCCTATGAATGTGCCCATGCTGCAGGAAACCCCGTAGATGAGCAGCGTATTCTGCAAGCCTATATTGATTATGCGCGTATCGAGATTCCTTGTTATCAGAAACTCGATGAAAAAATCATGGGGTACGATGTGCCCGCGGTCATGCTCTTGCACAGTAATCGTCTGAATGCCGTGGCGTTGCCACAAATTCTCGCCTTGTTCAGGGAACAGCATTATCGCTTTGTTACGTTGACTCAGGCCCAGTCAGACCCGGCGTTCAAGCGGGAGCCTGCTATAGCGACCAGATTCGGTCCCATGTGGGGGTATCGCTGGGCGAAGGAACGACATATTCCGGTCGATGGACGCCTGGAACAGGAGCCACCTGACTGGGTCCGCAATTATTGCCACAAGCTCTAAAAATAGAAGTATAATAAACCGCTATTTTTGACGATTATTTATATAAAATGATTATTACATTGTTTGACAGGTAAGGCGAGCCAATGATTTTCGTGCCGCTTATGTATGGTTCGGCATATCCTGGCGATAAAAATGACGGAAACGTCATTTCCCTGAAATGTAGGATTCATCATAGGCCTTCTCCCACGGTTAAACGTTTAACCGCGGGAGAAGGCGCTTTATGGCACGCAAGACTGCCCAGATATCAATCCGTGATGTGGCTGAAGCCGCACAGGTTTCGGTTGCGACCGTTTCCAATGTGGTGCGCAGTCGCAAGAACGTGTCTGATGCTGTGCGGGCGCGTGTAAATGATGCCATCAGGACGCTGAACTATTTGCCTGACAGGGCTGCCATGCAGCTTCGCGAAGGGCGCAACCGCATTATCGGCGTTCTTGTGCCGAGCCTCGATAACCCTTTTTTTACGGCCATTATTGCCTGCCTGGAAGAATGCGCCCGCAAGGATGGATACGATATCATTGTCGCGAGTGCGGGAGAGGAATCCGTTTATGGTTCTTCGCGTCTCAAGGCGCTGTTGTCGTGGCGTCCTGCAGGCATGATTATTCTGCCAAACGATGACCATTTTGCCGATGCGTCGATACTTGATGCGACCTCAATCCCCTATGTGGTGCTGGATCGACTGCCGCATTCATGCATGGCCGATACAGTTGCGGTTGAAAACGAGCAATCAGCAGCCGAGGCAGCCGCCTATCTGGCCAGTCTCGGACACAGACGCATCCTCGTGGTCGCTACGACTTTGTCATTGGCGAATATTCGTGAACGTTGTGCCGGTATCATTGCTTTCTGTGCTCAGGCCGGGCTGCCTGTGCCGCAGGTTCTGGAAGTTGGCCATCATGCCGAAGAAGGGCCGGCCGCACTGACGGAGATGCTCACAGGCAGCAATATTCCTACGGCCATTATTGCTTTGACCAATTCCATCACTCTGGGGGCGTTACGCTGCCTGTACCAGAGTGGACGTAACGTACCCGACGACGTATCGCTTGTCGGATACGACGATTATGCATGGATGCGTGCCACACAGCCTCCCATCACGGCCATACGTCAACCGGTGGAAGAAATGGGTGTGCAGTCCTGGTCACGCCTCATGCATCGCATAGCGGGCGAAAGCGCCGCCCCCATGCAGGTTCGATTGCCCTGCACGCTCGCGGTACGCGGTTCGACTGCTCCTCCAAAAACAGGAAAAATGTCATGAACAAGCTTGGATTGCATGCTTTTGTCTGGACCGCCAACTGGACACCCGAAGACGCTGCCATGGCCATAAGGTCCACAGCCGAACTCGGTTACGATCTGATCGAGGCCTCGACGATGGATCTCAAGGCTTTCGACGTGCCGGCCACGCTGCGCGAACTGGAGCGTAACAAGCTCGGGATTACCATGTCCTTCGGCCTGACGGCTGATATGGATATCTCTTCCGGAGACAAGGAGCGTACGAAGCGTGGTGAAGCGCATCTGCTCGATGCCATGTCACTGGCACGCGATGTTGGTGCTACCCATGTCTGTGGTATTCTTTATTCAGCATTTCAGAAATATGCCACACCAGTGACCGAGGACGGTATCCGCGGTTCCATCGACGTTGTGCGTCGTGTCGCGGAAAAGGCTCAGGCCAGTGGCATCACGCTGGGCATGGAAGTTGTCAATCGCTATGAATCCAACGTGCTCAACACGGCGCGTCAGGCGATTGCCTATGTGAAAAAAGTTGAAATGCCGAATGTGAAGCTGCATCTCGATTGCTATCACATGAATATCGAGGAGGCCGATTCAGCAGAGGCCATCCGTGAGGCGGGCGATCTGCTGGGGTATTTTCATACCGGCGACTCCCATCGTGGTTATCTGGGCTCAGGCTCGGTCGATTTCCCGAGCATTTTCCGTGCGCTTGAGAGCATCAATTATCAGGGGCCGATTACTTTCGAGTCCTTTTCTTCCGCTGTGGTGGGTCAGCCACTCGAAGGCATTCTGGGTATCTGGCGCAATCTCTGGGAAGACAGCCGTGATCTGGCCGCTCATGCCAAGGCCTTTACAGACGTGCAGATGAAATCTGCTCGCGAGGCCCTTGGCCGTCAGCGCCGCTGAGTTCTCCGTTTCCCCCTGCCTTATCTTCCGTCACGAGCGCGTCTGTATGTCGTCTCGTGACGACACCAAAAGGTTGAGATCATGAACGTCTCCCGTCGTGGCTTTCTGGGTGCCGCTGCCAGTCTGACCGCTCTTGCCCCGTTTGCGTCTTCCCGCTTTTCACCGGTGTTTGCCGAAGGGGCTCCGAAGAAAATTGCCATTGTTGCCAAGATTGGTGGCATTCCCTGGTTCAACGCCATGGAGCGCGGTATTCAGAGCGCGGGCAAGGAAACGGGGTGCAATGCCTGGATGATCGGCCCGACACAGGCCGATGCTGCCCAGCAGGTCAGCGCGATTGAGGATCTGATTGCGCGCAAGGTCGATGTGATTGGCGTTGTCCCTAACGATGCCAGCTCGCTCGTACCGGTATTGCAACGTGCCCGTGCTGCCGGGATCCATGTGATCAGCCATGAAAGCCCTGGTCAACAGGGTGCAGAATGGGATCTCGAATTTACCACTCCGGCGGCCGATGGTGAACGCCATATGGAAGCTCTGGCGAAGGCTTCTGGCGGCAAGGGTGGTTATATCATCATCGTTGGTTCGCTTACCGTACCGCAGCATAAAATGCGCGCCGATGCGGCCATTGCGCTGCAGAAAGCAAAATACCCGGATATGCATCTGATCGGTGATCGCTTCGGGTGCGGCGAGAGTGTGGATGACAGCTATCGTACCGTCATGGACCAGCTGCGCGCTCATCCTGACCTCACGGGTGTTCTGGCTTTCGGGTCACAGGGACCAATCGGTGCGGCGCGTGCCGTCGATGCCCGAGGCAAGATCAAAACCGTTTCTGTGGTTGGCCCCTTCTCGCCGGGACAGGGAGCAAAATATGTGCGTTCTGGCGCTATTCGCTGCGGTTATATCTGGAATCCGCTTCTAGCAGGGCAGACCCTTGTGCGTCTGGGTCTGATGCTGGCCACTGACAAGCCCATCACCAATGGCATGGATATGACCGATATCGGTGCGTTGCAGGTTGATCCGGCCCAGCACAGCATTCTGGCGCCCAAAATGCAGATCATTGATCGCTCGACCATTGCCGAGCTGGTGGCGCTCGGGCTGTGACTGCGTCTGTCTTCCTGGAACTGCTGAATGTCACCAAGACATTCGGCAGTTTTCAGGCCCTGCGTGGCATCGACTGGGATGTGCGCGAAGGCGAAATTCATTGTCTTGTGGGCGAAAATGGCTGCGGCAAATCGACGCTCATCAAGGCCGTTTCGGGCGTTCATGCGCCGGATGCGGGTGGAGAAATTCGCATAGCGGGACAGAATGCGGTACCACTCGATCCGATGCGGGCGAGGGCACTGGGCATACAGGTCGTATTTCAGGATCTTGCGCTTTTTCCCAATCTCAGCGTCGCTGAGAATATCGCTTTTGATGCCAATCTCGGGCGCGGGTTCAGTCCGAAAACGGCTATCCGGCGCAAGGCGCGCGAAACCCTCGATCGTCTCGGGCATGATTTGCCGCTTGATCTGCCCGTGGAATGCCTGTCGATTGCCGAACGTCAGATTGTTGCCATCGCCCGGGGTCTGGCAGGAGCCGCCCGTCTTATTTTCATGGATGAGCCGACAGCGTCTTTGACGCGTGCTGAAGTACGTCGGCTGCTTGATCTGGTGCGCAAGCTCTCAGAAGCAGGTATTGCCGTGGTGTTTGTCTCTCATCGTCTTGATGAGGTCTCGGCGATTGCCGAGCGGATCACGGTGATGCGCGACGGGCGGATGGTTGGTACCTATCCGGCTTCGGCACTCGATCAGCGGACGTTGATCCATCTCATGACAGGGATCGAGATCGCTTCACATCATGTCGTGCGCGATTGCTCGTCGCGTGACGTGGTGATGGAAACGCGTCACCTGAGTCGCCGTGGCGAATATGATGATGTGTCTATCCGTCTTCATGAAGGCGAGGTTCTGGGGTTGACCGGTCTGCTTGGTGCCGGGCGCACGGAACTGGCACTTTCGCTTTTTGGCATGACGAAGCCTGATTCCGGGGCTTTGATTGTCCATGGGGAAGAGCGGCGCTTTCGTACCAATCAGGACGCCCTGGCGGCAGGCATAGCCTATGTTTCTGAAGATCGACTGAATCTCGGGATCAATGCCGAGCAATCCATTGTCGATAATCTGGATATTGCTGTCCTGCCCGGCCTGGCTAACCGCTTCGGCCTGATTTCGGATGAGTCACGTATTCAGCTCGCCAGGGATTGGGTAGCGCGCCTGAACATCAAGCTGACCTCGGTAGAGGATGCCATCAACACACTGTCTGGTGGTAACCAGCAGCGTGTCATCCTCGCGCGCTGGCTGGCTTCCCATCCGAAAATCCTGATTCTCGACAGCCCGACGGTTGGTGTTGATATCAAGAACAAGGAAGGAATTTACGCCCTGATCCGCGAGTTGAGCGAGCAGGGCGTGGGTATTCTCGTAATCTCGGATGAGATGATCGAGCTCTTCGCAACATGTGATCGTATTCTGCATATGCGTAATGGTCGCATTGCCGGCGAATACAGCCCGTCTCTCATTACCGAACAGGCTCTGGAGGAGCGGATCTATGCCTGATCTCGCATCCCTGCGAAACCGCCCGGAATTCTGGCTGGCGGCGGTCATCACCGTTTTCGTCATCGTGCTATCGCTGGCAACCCCCAATTTCCTGAGTCTGTCCAATTTCGTCGATCTGACCGAAAGCTACGCAGTTCAGGCGATCATGGCGACAGGGCTCTTTGTGGTGCTGATTGCCGGCGGCATTGATATCTCATTCGCGGCTACGGCATCGGTTGCACAATATGCAGCCGCCTTGCTGGCAACACGCTTCGGTTTGTCGCCATTACTGGTTATTCCGGCAGGGCTTCTGGTCGGCACAGGCCTCGGCTTTGTCAATGCCACGCTGATCCATTATGCGCGGGTCAATTCGATCATCATCACCATTGCGACCATGAATGTCTATTTCGCCCTGCTGATGTACGCGACGGGCGGACATTCGATCTATAATCTGCCTGAGTGGTGGAGCGAGCGGATCACCTTTCTGCAGTTCGAAACGGCAAGCGGAGATCTGGTGCGTATCACCCTGCCTATCGTGGTTATGGTTGCCTCGCTCGGTCTGTGCTGGATACTGCTGAACCGTTCGAAAACAGGCAGGCAGCTCTATGCCATGGGGGGCAATGCAGAGGCTGCACGACGTATTGGTCTGAATATTTCCCGGCTTCAGTTTTTTGCTTACGGTTTTGCCGGGTTCATGGCGGCGCTGGCTGGGCTCGTGCAGGCCAACCGTGTTGGTGAGGCAGTACCTAATGCCCTCTATGGTACCGAACTTTCGGTTCTGTCTGCTGCCGTGCTTGGTGGCGCTTCGCTGCTGGGTGGCGTCGGCACGATAGGTGGGATCACGCTGGGTATCCTGATGCTGGCAATTATCCAGAACGGGCTTAATCTTCTTGATATCTCGCCTTACTGCTTCGAGATCATCACAGGCGCGATCATTCTCGTCTCGACCAGTCTTACGGCACTATCGGTGCGTAGCCGTACCCGCTCACGCCTCGTTGAGGAGGCCCCCAATGTCTGAAAACCTGACAGGACAGAGTTTCTCCATGAACGATCTGGCAGGGCCGTTGCGGCGTTTTCTTCCGGCGCGCGTTTCGGGACAGGCTTTGGCTGCACTCGCGCTGGCTTTGGGATTCAGTCTCATTGTGCCCGGGTTCTTCAGCCTGGGCTCGATGCGTTCAATGATGTTCCAGCTTCCACAGCTGGGTTTGCTGGCCTTGGCCATGGCCATTCCGATGATGTCCGGCGGGCTGAACCTTGCCATCATTGCCATTGCCAATGCTTGCGGTATCGCCATGGTGACGGTTCTGGCCCACCTGCCTCTGGCCGGACATAGCACGGGTTTTGTGACCTTGTGCATTATCCTGGCCCTGATGGCAGGGATGGTACTGGGCACTGCGCTGGGAGGATTGACGGGCTGGCTGATTGTACGAACGAAAGTCCATCCCATTCTGGTCACACTGGGTGTGATGTCGATTGTTGAAGGCACAAGCATCTGGCTGACGCGGGGCGAGGTCGTCTCGGGCCTGCCTGCACTCTATGGTCATATCGGTAATGCGTCTCTGCTCCAGATACCGCTCGCCTTTCTGGCCTTTCTGGCTGTCGCCGCCATCGTGCATGTTGTGTTGCAGCACACGGCTTTCGGTATCTCGATCCGCATGATCGGCTCGAATGCCCTGGCTACACGCTATTCAGCCGTCAATGTCGATCGGGTGACAATCAGAATCTACGCGCTTTCAGGCTTTCTGTGTTTCTGCGCCGCCTGTCTTATGCTCGCGCGTTATAATTCGGCCAGCGCAGCCTATGCCAAATCCTATCTTCTGGTGACCGTTCTGGCTGCGGTGCTGGGAGGAGTGGATCCCAATGGCGGGTTTGGTCGCGTGACCGGACTGGTTCTGGCCATGATCATGCTGCAACTCATCGCTACGGGCTTCAATCTTCTGGGCTTCAGTGATTACCTGACGCTCGCTATCTGGGGGCTCGTCCTGATCGGGGTTGCCTGTGCCCAGTCTCTGGTGAAAAATAGGCGCTAGAAAAAGCGTTCAGAGGACAGGTCCTCTGTTAGGTGGGGCAGAGCCCCACCTCCCTTTTCGAATTATTCACTATCCGCAGAAGGCACCACATCCGCCGGAATCAGCGTTACATAAGGCTGAACGGCCAGACGGTCTGCATGGTCCTTTTTTGCCGCTTCGAGCAGGTCGGGGTTCGTGAAGAGATCGAGCCCGGTCATGGCCATGATCTTGGCTACATGGATCATACCCTTATGCGCGACCGAAGACTGGCCTTGCGCCGTCATCTGCCAGGAATGGAGCTGCGTGCCGATGGCACAGGTCGCGCCGAGCGCCTGCACGGTGGGTACCGTCCAGCTCACATCGCCTACATCGGTCGAGCCGAGGGAAGAGCGGTTGCCCCCTGCTGGCAGCACGAAATTGGCCAGAGGCTGATCGGGATCCGGCTTGGCTCCAGCGTGACGGAAGGCGGCGATGATGTCGCTTTTCGGGAAAGTCGCCTGCATTTTGCGGGCAAAATCGCGGTCGTCTTCATCGAAGGGCGGTGGGCCAAGACGTTCGATATGGTTTTGCATGGCCGCTTCGAGAGGCGGGCAGGGCAGAAGATTGGCCATGGCGCTGATTACCCGTTCCTCCACCCGGGTTTCAGTCATCAGTGCTGCACCTTGCGCAATTTTGCGGACTCGATCGGTCAGTGGCACCAGATCAGCCAGGTCGAGCGTGCGTACGACATAGCGGATGGTGGTCTTGGCCTGGACGACATTGGGGGCTGCGCCGCCGGCATCGAGATAGGCATAGTGGATGCGTGAACTGGGGAGCATATGCTCGCGCAGATAATTCACGCCTACATTCATCAGCTCAGCAGCATCAAGCGCTGAACGTCCGAGGAAGGGAGCGGCTGCGGCATGAGCTGCCTTGCCGGTAAAGGTGAAGTCGAGCCGGATATTGGCCAGTGACGAAGGCGGGAACACGCCGGTAAAAGACATCGGATGCCATGAGATCGCAGCATCGACATCGTTGAACACGCCTTCACGCACCATGAAAGCCTTGCCTGCCCCGCCTTCTTCAGCAGGGCAGCCATAATATCGTACGCGCCCCGGCAGATCATGCGCAGCAAGAAAGTTCTTCAGTGCCGTTGCTGCGAGCAGCGCCGCTGAACCGAGAAGATTATGTCCGCAGGCATGGCCATTGCCATTACCGGGGAGCGGTGTGTGTTCCATTACGCCCGCTGCATTGGTCAGGTCAGGCAGGGCATCATATTCACCGAGGAAAGCAATGACTGGGCCTCCTTCACCTGCTTCTCCCATGACTGCCGTCGGAATGCCCGCTACATTGCGTGTGACGCGAAACCCTTCCTCGGCCAGCTTCTCGGTATGAAGCGCGCAGGAGCGTATCTCTTCGAAATTTGTTTCCGGTACCTCCCAGACAGCATCGCTGAGCGCGATCAGACTTTGGGCACGGTCATCGACAAAGGAGAGTATGGCATCGGTATTTTTCATCAGGAGAATCCTTGTCGGGGTAACTGGGTCAGCAGGCCGGATCGGCCTGGGAGGCGACAATCGTCGCGCCGGATGAAGGGGGAATCATGCGGCGACGCAGCGCAAGATAGGCCAGAAGCGAGAGTGGCATCAAAACGCCGAGCATCCAGGCTGGTACCATGCGATCATGGAAATGTGCGATCAACAGAACCGTGACGGGTTGTGTCAAACCCCCGAAGACGGAAACGGCGACAGCATAGACCAGACCGAAAATGAACGCGCGGCTATGATCGGGAATGGCGTCAAAGAGCAAGCGCCAGACTGGTGCAATCAGCAGGCCTGACGAAAGAAATACAGTCAGATTCAGGCCGATCTGTGTGCCAAGGCCCGGATAGGTGATCGAGAGTGCATAATAGAGCATGCAAAGTGGTGTGCTGATCACTGAAACCACGATGACGAAAAGTTTCGGGTCGGGGTTGCGCAGTGCAATGCGCATGCCTGCGATAACCGCAACCACGCCGCAGATCAGCCCGAGTGCCATGGAGAACATCGCTGTGCCGGGTGGCAGATGAAGGACGGCAATCGCATAGCTGACGCCGAATGTGCGCAGGTAATTCGTGATGGTCCCGCAGACAATGAGGGCAAAAACCAGTAGGATCTTGGGAGTGAAGAGCAGGCGCAACGTATCTCCGAACGGATGCGGTTCTGCATGATGTGCCTGTTGTACGGGAATCTGACGACGTAACCAGAAACCGAAAGGCAGAATGGCGATGCCAATGAAAAACGGAATGCGCCAGCCCCAGGCATAGAGCGCGTCATGCGACAGGGTCAGGGAGAGGAACAGCCCAAAAATCACGGCCACAACCATGCCCAGAAGCTGGGTGACATATTGCATGATGCTGATAATGCCGCCCTTGCCCGGTGGGGCCGCGTCATAGAGCATGGCTGTCGCGGGGCCGACTTCGCCCCCATCCGAAAAGCCCTGCAACATGCGTGCCAGAACGATGAGAAAGGCCGCAATCAGACCGATCGAGCGGGTTGAGGGCGTGGCAGCAAGAAGCAGCGACCCTATGGCCATGATCGCAAAAGTAAGCATGAGTGCGGCCTGATGGCCGTAGCGACGCGCATAGATACCTACGCAGAACGCTCCGAGCGGTCGAAGGAAGAAACCGGCGCCGAATGTGATCAGCGCATCGAATAATCCGGCCAGCCCCGAACTGTCAGGGAAGAATGCCCTGGCGATCATCGGTGCAAAAAACGCATAGGCCATGAAATTGTAGAATTCCAGAAAATTGCCCACGCAGGCGGCCATGATAAGCCGTTTCCTGTCCTGATCCGATCCAGTCATCAGACATGTCTCCTTGTCGGGTAAGGCATCAGTAGGTGAGGCCAATGCGACCGCCGATGAAACGGGGTGGGCCTGGTATACGGAAATAGGTCGTGGTCGATTGCGAACTCGTGGTGAAATACTCCCTGTTCAGGATATTTGACGCGTAAACGGTCGCTGTCCATGGGCCTTTGAGCGGATGCACGGTGACATGGGCACCGAGAAGGAAATAGGCAGGAAGCTGATAATTGCCCGTACCGCCGGGAACCATCGATTGAGCCGAACGGAAATTCCAGTCGACACCCGCTTCACCCTCATAGCGGCGCAGGAAAGTGAGGCGATAATCGCCAGAGCCATTCAGGGTAAGCTTGGGATTCATGCCTTCTGTTCCGGCATAATCCGTATAGATTGGTGCCCAGATGCCGGTCTGCTGATATTGCGCGTTCACGGCAGCCGCATTGATGGCCTGGAATTTCTGGTATTTGCTGCGCAGAAAGCCAAAATTCTGCATCAGATAGACGTGGCGGACGGGGTTGATTTCAGTGTTGAATTCCACGCCACAGATCTCCGATTTCGGAATGTTATCGAAGCGCCCCAGAGGGCCATAGCCGGGCACAACATAGCTGCCCAGATATTGCTGGTCGTGATAGTCGTAATAAAAGGCCGCAGCATTGAGCCGGAAGCGATTGGGAATGATATCGGCCTTGAAACCGAGCTCATAGGCCAGAACGGTCTCGGGTTTGAACGGGTCGAGCTGGCCCTGCACTACAGTGTTGTTGGCGGTCATGCCTCCGGGCTTCATGCTGCGACTGACCTTGAAATAGGTCATCAGATCTCTGGTGGCCTGAAACTGTATGCCGAGTGTTCCGGCAAACTGGTTCATATTCGAGCCGGTGGACTGGAATTGCAGGCTGCGCCGCCCGAACTGTACCGTGCGCAGATTGAGCAACTGGCGGTCGTCGGCCTCGTGTGTCAGTCCGCCTGTCAGCGTCACCCGATAGGGCAGTTTGTAGGAGAGATGCGCGAATTGTGAGAAGGTCTGCTCATTCTGTCCGAACGACGTCTCCTGGAGATAGCCGCGTGTCGGGACGTAATCAGTGAAATCGAAAAACGATTGCTGCGTCATGCGTACACGGTCGTAATAGGTACCGACCACCCATTCGAGGGGTTTTTTCTTGCGTGATTCCAGGCGCAGTTCCTGAGAGAAGCTGCTGGCGACGATATTGCGGTAATTATCGCCTGTCGCCCAGAGTGTGCCGTCCTGATCGGTATACTCCCCCACCCGTTCGGTTTCGAAAGCGCTGATGCTCTTGAGCGTTGCAAATCCAAAATCGTGCGACATCTTGAGGTCCGCACCCCACATGGTGTTGTGTTCGCTGGGGGAGAGCGTTGGTGAGCGGCCGATCAGTCTGGCCAGACGGGTATTATAATCCCATTGCGCCTGTTGATAGGAGAGTGTCGGGTAGGGCCGGCTCGGCAGGAAATTGATGACGGGCTTGGCGGCTACGACTTCGGAATTATCCTGCACCCAATGCCCGCTCAGCATGATCTCGGTATGCTCTTCGGGACGCCAGCGGAGTTTGGCCCGCAGGGCACCGAGACTGGCATCGCCCAGATGGGCGCCATTGGTCGGGTTTGTCTGCCAGCCGCCCCCTTGCATGGTGTGCCCGGCAATACGAAAACTCAGCTTGTCACTGACGATCGCGCCGGAAACGAAGAGATTGGTCCGGCTGCGGGCATAGCTTGCGATGTCCTGTGAGACACCCCCATGCCACTCATCGGTCGGGTCCGAGGTGCGGAAGGCAATTTCACCCCCCGTATCGGTCTGACCATGGCTGAAACCGACTGGCCCCGGCTCCACCGATGCGCCTGCGATATCGAACATTAGCCCCGAAGCCATACGGGCCAACGGATAGGCGACATCGTCATAATAAACGAGCACGGATGACATGTTGTTCTGCGTATAATCGTTCAATCCGATGCCGCGCAGGAAGAAATTCGTCGTGCCGGTGCCGTTCACACTTTGAACCGTAAGATTGGGTGCCACGCGCGGCAGATCGAGCAGAGAGACAACCCCCTGACGGGTGAGTGTCTCTGCCGTGATATGTGTCGTGGCGTCCGCTTCGTGCTGGGCGGCGCTGAAATGCAGGCGTCGACGGGCAGTGGTCACTGTGAGCGTTTCGGCACCGCCGGTGAGCGTTTTGTGATGCGTTGCGCCGTGAAGAGATGCGCCCTGAGCGGTGTTTGTGGTCGTTGCAGCAGGGTGAAGATGTGGCGTGGTCTGATCAGGCGTATCACGACGGGAAGCAGCATCTGCGAAACCGGAGAGAGCTGTGGAGGATAGTGAAGCCAGCAATAGGAATACTGATGCCGTTACATGCTTCTTTAGAGAACGTTCCTGTCTCTCTGAATTTACCATCATGCTTCCTGTTGATTATTACTGGAACAAACTGCGGTAACCGGTCTGTCCGGTTAAGTGCTAATGAAAGATTATGAGATTAAAACGTTTCGATATTGAAGCAAAATAGGGTTATATCCTGTCAACTGAATGGTTGACGTGATGGAGGAGCGAGATGGCCGGGTCCGGGATTACGCTGCATCGACGCCTCAAGCTGCGTCATCTGCATCTTCTCGATATGCTCAATACGACACGCAGCATGAGGCAGACGGCGTCACGACTAGGTATTTCACCAGCAGCTGTCTCGAAATCCTGCATCGAGATAGAAGCAATTCTGGGCAAGCGTCTCTTCGAACGTGTTCAAGGGCATCTTGTCCCTTTGCCAGGGCTCGAACGCGTTCTGGTAGCTGCGCGGCGCATCGATCATGAACTGCAGACGTTGAGCGAGGATTTCACGAGAGAGACGGCGTTACTTCACGGAACCTTACGCATAGGCTTTCAGGCACCCATGCTTGAACGCCCGCTCGTGACCTGGGTGGCACGTATGAAGCAGGAGCAACCTCTTCTGACAATCAGTATCGAATATGGTATGCGCAAGCGCCTTCTGGATGATCTGCACGCGGGACGGAATGACATTGTCGTCGTCAATCTTCTGGACGTGGCATCTTCAGGGCGTTTTGAGACCCGGACGCTCTGCCTGGAACATTGCGTGATTGCGATTGATGATGATCTGATGACGAGCGCGGAGGTTTTCGACAAATGGTCGCATTTTGTCGACCGTGTCTGGCTGCTTCCGCTCAAGGGTATGGCGATGCGTGATCGCTTTGACCAGATCCTGCTTTCACGCGGACTTCCCTTTCCTCCGCGGCTTATAGAGATCAGTCTGCCTACGCTGATCGAGCATCTGGTCGAATCCTGTGATGCTGCAGCCCTGATGCCCGTTTCTCTCCTTTCGGAGACGCAACTGGCTCGGCTTCCCGTACTGGAGGGGGGTATGCCTGGTGACGATTTCTACATGGAACACGGTATTGCGTGGGCACGTGGTGGTCGCATGAGTCCGGCAGCGCAATATGCTCTCGCGATCATGTCGAACCTTCCCTGAGAGGGTTGTGCAGGTATAGTGATCTGTACATAATTTGTATTAATTTTCTCTGCGAAGACAAAAATCCGTTATATTGGCATGCTGATGAAGATGTGATGACGGAAATGAAACATTTAGGCTGCAGATTACCCAATCTTTGAGCTTTCAGGCTGGTTTTTGACTGCGAAATTTCCCGATCTTTCGGGTGTTGCGTATCGCCATGGCTTCGGTTTCTGGCTTGTAAAAGCTCAATGCCTAAAACGGCACTCGGCGGGGTTGTCTTCCGGCAGGAGACAGGGCCGCTGAAAGCCCAGCGTGAGGATTGCTCGTGAGAAGCCTTGTCCATCTATTATGTATAGTGATCGGTCTCGTGATCACACTGCTTGGTGTTGTCCTGACACTGGGCGGTGTCGATCTTGCATGGCTTGGGGGAAGCTGGGTTTATATCCTGCTGGGCGTGTTGATGGCGGCAGTCGGCGCAACATTGATGGCGCGCAAGACAATTGCCCTGCCCCTGTCTGTTCTCCTTAGCGTGGTAGCGGTTGGCTGGGCCTTCAGCGAAGTGGGCGCTGTATTCTGGCTCATCGTGCCGCGTGTGATCGTGTTTGTGGTGCTGCCGATCGTGGTCGGGCTTCTTGCACCCTTTTTCGGCTCGACTGCACGATCAAACGAAACTGGCATATCGCGCACCGGAAGTGTCTCTCGTGTCTGGGGTACGGGCGTCGCTGCACTCTATGCCATTGTGTTTGCAGGTATCCTGCTGGGTATGTTCCAGCCTCACGCCGAGGTTACTGCAGATTCCGCACAGACCCCGAAGGTCGATACGGCGCTAGGGCAACAGAACGGTAATGACTGGCCAGCCTGGGGGCGTAATCTGTCGGGTGATCGTTTTGCGCCTTACGTCCAGATCAATGCGGAAAATGTTTCCGGCCTGAAACTGGCCTGGACCTTTCACACGGGCGATCTCGCCATAGATGGCTCAGAATATCAGGTAACGCCGCTGAAAGTGGCCAACACTCTTTACCTTTGCACGCCACTCAACAAGGTGATCGCGCTCGATCCTGTTACGGGGCATGAGCGGTGGCGCTTTGACCCGCATATGCAGGTGACGCGTGGCAACAAGGGGTGGAAGCGTTGTCGTGGTGTCAGCTATGCCGATCTGACAACGATGTCATTGCTTGCTCCCGATGCGAAGGCTTTTGGTCCGGAAGAAGCAGCTGCCCCGGTCGGGGAGGCAACCGATCCGGCAGCGCCTCCAGTGTCGACCAGCGTGCTTCCTGCGGCACCCGAGCCCATTACGGCTGAAACACCTTGTGCGCGTCGCATCGTCAGTACGACCAATGATGCCCGCCTGTTTGAGCTTGATGCATCGACCGGGGCCTTATGCCAGGATTTCGGTAATCATGGCATGGTCAATCTGCTTGAAGGCCTCGGCCCCACCGCACCCGGTTCCTATTATCTCACCTCGGCACCGCTGGTGGCCGACGGCGTGATCATGGTTGGCGGCAAGATTAACGACAACATGACAGTGGGCGAGCCTTCAGGCGTGATCCGCGGTTATGATGTACGCACCGGTCGTCTCGTCTGGGCCTGGGATGCTTCGCGCGGCAACAAGGATAGTCGCCCGCTTCCTCCCGGACAGATCTACGCGACTGAAACCCCGAATTTCTGGGGTACGGCGTCTTATGACCCCAAGCTGGGCATTGCCTATATTCCCATGGGTAATCAGACGCCTGATTTCTGGACCGGCAACCGCCATTCCTATTCTGACGAATACACTGATGCAATTCTTGCTCTTGATCTGCGTACGGGTCAGGAACGCTGGCATTTTCGCACAGCCAACCAAGACATGTTCGATTACGACGTGACCTCGCAGCCAATCCTGTATGATCTGCCTGGGGCAGGTGGCGAGACGACCCCGGTCGTTGTTGCGCTGACCAAGCGCAGCCAGATCTTCGTTCTGGATCGTCGTACAGGCAAGCCTGTTGTGAAGGTCACGGACCGCCCCGTTGCAACGGACGGGATGCCTGGCCAGCGTATCAGCCCGGTTCAGCCTTATTCCGATCTGTCGATTGGTGTCGAGCGACTGAAGGAAAGCGATATGTGGGGGGCGACGATTTTCGATCAACTCTATTGCCGCATCGCCTTCAAGAAAATGCGCTGGGAAGGCGAATGGACGCCGCTGACAGACAAGCAGAAGACCCTGATCTGGCCTGGCTATTATGGCGGTTCAAACTGGGGTGGTGGCGCGATCGATCCGCAGACTGGTGTTCTTGTGGTGAACGATATCCGCATGGCCATGTGGGGACAGTTCATCAAGAGAGAGGAAGCAGCGAAAGCCGGGCTCGTTCCGTCAACCGAGGGTGAATACTCCGAACAGCTCGGTACGCCGTGGGGTGTGGAACGTTCGATGTTCGTCTCTCCCATGGGAGCTCCCTGTTTCAAGCCACCTTTCGGCTCGTTGACAGCCATCGATCTGAAAACACAGAAGACATTGTGGCAGGTGCCTGTAGGAAGCATTCAGGATGCGCGTATCCATGGCATTTTCGGAGATAAGGGCATTATTCCTCATTTCTATATCCCTGTTGGTATGCCCACGATGGGTGGTCCGCTTCTGACCGGCGGTAATCTCGCTTTCTTCCATGGTTCGCTCGATAACTATCTGCGTGCCTTCGATCTTAGAAGCGGCAAGGAAGTCTGGCGTGAGCGTCTGCCGGTTGGTGGTCAGGGAACGCCAATGAGCTATGTCGAAAATGGCAAGCAATATGTGCTTGTCGTGGCCGGTGGTGCGACCCGTACAGGGACTAATGTCGGTAAGGGCGATTACGTTCTGGCCTACGCTCTGCCCTCGGCGAACTAGAGCAGGCTGTTTCCTGCCTGGCGCGATCAGGCGTGAGGCAGGAAACCGGGAACGGCACTATTCTTTGTCCTGATAATTCATGAAAAACCCCCTCAGCCTGAAAAGCTGAGGGGGTTTTCTTATGCCCGGAGTATGGGACAGAAAAGCGTTCAGGAGGGACGGTTCAGAATGCGTCGGTAAAGCGCAGCAAGCTCCTGCGCCTGATCGTCATAGCTCGGCAGATTGCCCTTGTTGGGGTTTACGTAGGTGTCGAACCTGTCCTTCTGATCAAGGAGTGCTTCTATCGCGGTTTGGAGCGGAGTTGGATCGTCGATAATTGGAATGAGAGAGCCATTCACGCCGTCGACGATTTCCTCAGCCTGTCCGCCCGGTGCCGTCGAGATCACCCAGATATCCCGGGACAGGGCTTCTCGTACGGTCAGGCCATAGCTCTCACGCCACTGGGACGGGAAAAGAAGCACATCAACCTGATCGTAGAAATCATCCAGCCCGGCTTGTGTATAGGCAGGGACGGTGCGGATAGATCCTTTTACCAGCCATTCCGAGGTATCTATCGACGGGAAGCCCAGATTAAGCGTGTTATCAACCAGAACCAGTTCCCAATCGTCACGCTCCGTGCGCTCCAGTGCTTTGCGGATCAGATCATAGCCCTTGACGAAGCCAATACCGCCAACGAAGCCGAAGCGCAGTCTTGAGCCTTTCAGTCTTTTTGCTCTGGGTCGTGACGGCCAGGTAAAACCGTTGCGATTGATCAGAATACGATCTGCAGGCACGCCATTGCGTACATAAAGACTTTTATGTTCTTCGGACGGGCTGAGAATGGCTGCCGCGCCAGCCAATGCGTGGCGCATGAGTTTGCGTCGCTCACCAAGATAGTGGGCACGCGTCGAATTGCCAGGAGCAAGCGGCACATCATCACGTTCAAGATGATACTGCCCGTCATCGCGTGTGATGAAGAGACTATCTGACAGCCACCAGCAATCATGCAGGCTGATAACATACGGAATGCCGCGCTTCTGGCAGATACGGGCCATTCCCACACCCATTTCCTGAATGGCATGGAAATGAACCAGTTCGGCGTCCCAGGCATCGATCCAGCGTTCGATCTGACGGGCAATAGAGAGATTATCGGTAGAACCGTTACGTCCGGCAACCACCGAAAAAACATCCGTATCAAGAATGCGATAGCGCACGGCGCCATCGGGCAGTTCTTCGAGTACGGGCCTCGTGGTCATAACGCTGTTTTCAAACCCCGCTTTCTCCAGAGGCTTGAGCATGGCTTCGACGACAATGGTGGCGCCCCCGAAGGAACGTGGCGCGAGGAAGATATTGACCTGCAGGACGCGAGGTGCCCTGTGGGCAAAGCCGGGAGGCTTGCCGAAAATGGGGGCTGCCTGGTGCTCCAGGATCTGTTCGGGAGCATAGAGCGACAAGGCTGTTTCTTTGGCCTTGTGCGCAAGACTCTGTCTGAGGGCGGGATCGCGTGCCAGGGAAAGCAGCGTATCCTTCCAGGACGTTGATGAATCAGCCAGAAGACCATTTTCACCTGACTGGATGACGCGACGATAAGTATCTGTCGGGGAACAGATAGACGGCAACTCAAGAATGGCAGCTTCGAGAAACTTGATATTGCTTTTGCAGTCATTGAACAATGTGTTCTCAAGAGGCGCAATGGCAATATCAGTCTTGGCCAGCTCTGCAAGGTAGCCTTCATAGGAAAGCTCGCTGCGCCGCTGCACACGCGAGCCGAACTGGGCGAAAAGTTTTGAGATTTTGAGCGGCCCGATGATCAGCAGATTGATCCGTTGATCTTCCTGCATTGCAGCAACAAGCCCGGCTTCAGCAACCTTGAAGTCTTGGTCATGCGCGCGACTGCCTGAGCCATAGCAGACCCAGATCGTGTCGGGATCACGCGGCGCAGGAGAGGCAAGAAGCGACCGCGCGATGCTGAGAGTCTGGGTATCAAGGGCATTTTCAAGTATCAGCACATCATGAATGCCGATCTTGCGCATTTCTTCAGCGAGTGCCTGGGTTGATGCCATACCCCGACCACATGCACGCAAGGCGCGCAGATAAAGATCGGCAAGATGATAAAGACCTTGACGTTCATGATAGGTAAGCGTCGCGAGATTGCCATTGCGGCGATAAAGAATCTTGCTGAAAAGCAGATCATCTATCTCCCAGCGCGGCTTCAGACCGACGCGTTTGGCTTCCTTGATAAGGGAAAGTACGGAAGTAACACCGGGAACGCGATAGAAAAGAACCTGTGTCGCGACCTGAAGAGCAGAGAGAGCCTCGCTGCTATCCTGCCAGTCGACAATCTGAACTCTCCAGCCGAGACTGCGGATGAATTCAGCCTTCTGGGTGACACGATATTTCGTGCATTGCTGCAAGCCCATATCAGCGATCAGAAGATAATGGGGGCGCAGCATGACAGTCGCTTCTGGCGCCGGTCTTCTGAGAAAGGCAGCCTGGGCCTTTGTCGGCACAAAAAGAGGATCGCCTGCCTGGTCTCGGTGGCGCGACAGGCGTCTCCTGGCGGTACCGCCGGCGAAAAAGCGGCTTATCGCCTTGATGAAACCTTCCGCACGTCGCGAGTCCTGCCATTGTTCCCATGCTTCGTCGATTGTAATGCCACGAGGTAACCGACCAAGCGTAAGAGCTCTGACCCAGCGCAAGGGCTCCATGATCCGCCATGATACTGAATGTCGGATCAATTTGAGCTGCTGGTTTGCAATGCGTAGTTCAGCCTGGAGGGAATCTGCACGTAGAGTGGCCAGATAGGCCGCAGCCTGAGTCACCTCATCATGTGTGTCTGGAAGATTCAAAGCAGTATGTGACTGTTTGTCAGATAGATCAGGCAAGAAAGAAGTGCTCACTCAGTGATGCGGTCGAAACGGGATGTCTATAACCCGCAAGGTCTATATGCCCAAACGCAGCAACAGAAAAAATAAAGGCCCAGTCTTTTGGACTGGGCCTCTAAAAAAAACGTGATCTGGATGTATCGTATGTCAGCTGATGACGATGTTCGATGCCTTGAGATCAGTCACACCCAGGAAGTGCACTTTCATGTTGTTGTCCAGCTGCAGCGTTGTGTTGCCGCCAGAAACGGTTGCGGTAGCCAGAAGATCGCGGACTGCCTTGTCTGCGTCGGCAGGCTTATAGTTATACATGAAGAACATGTTACCTGCAGCACTACCGAAATCGGTAATGGTGATATCGCCGCCATTATGGCCTGCAAGAACCCCAAACGTATTGGCTGCGCCGCTGCCACCCGTGACGGTTGCAAAGCTGTCGCCATTGGAATCGGCGAATTGTGTACCAAAAACGAAGTGGTCGGAGCCTGAGGTACCAAGGATCGTATTGTTGCCTGCACCCGTCCAGGCTTCGAGAGTGCCCTTCGACGATGAGGCATCAATGTACTGGCTGCCTGTTGTCTTGGGCTGGTTTGCCGTGAACAGGGCGAGGCCGTTTGTGTTGACCGTAGCATGCAGGTCATTGGCGCCCCAGATTGTGCCCATACCGGCATTGATCGAGGTGTTACCCGTGCCAGAGATGAACTGCAGGGCTCCAGAGGCGCTGACCGATTGATCCGTGCCATGATAGACCTGCAGATCGCCTGCTGCCGAAATTGTATCGCCTACAGAACCCACAATGGTGCCTGTCGCGCCAGTGAAATTCACTGTCGAGCCTGTACCACCGAAGATTGTGCTGTTAACACCAACCGAGATCTGGCTGCCCGCAAGAGCGGCATCGACCACAGCAGAGTTGGACTGCAGCGTGACGATCGAGTTGCCGCCCAGGATCGTGACTGTATCGGATGAGTTCTCGACACCAGTGATAGTGTCCTGACCTTCCGAAGCAACAAAATTGGCGCCCTTGTCCAAGGTGATGCTGTTCTGGCCGTCGCCAGCACGAATATTGTTCGTTCCAGCAGCTGCGAAAATGGTGTCGTTGCCATCGCCTGTTGCGATCGTCCAGTTACCGGTACGACCACGTGCGTCAAACACGTTGTTACCCACGGTTGAGACAAAGCGGCCATTGTAATTGCCAGCATAGAAGGTGACGCCCTGCGTATCACTGGCGAGAACAGACAGTGAGCTGGCGGTGATACCTGTGCCGTTGACGGTAACGGCGTTGGGCCAGGTAGTGGCTGGCGACGGGTTGGATTCCGGAGCAGCCGGATTGTAAGCACCACCCTGTGCGCCAATTACCAGGTTGGTATAGTTCCCGGTCATCGAGAAGGCGCCACCCGTCGTGATCACGCCCTGGATCAGGGCATTGGACGTCGAGGGACTTGAGTTATCGCCAGCCGCAAGATCGACAGAAGTGAGACTTAATCTCTCGGCCGCGCTCCACATCTGTGAGGCATAGCTTGAGGCCAGAGACAGCATACGGGCACCTTCAACAGTGACCTGTACTGACATACCAGACGAACCAACTACTGTTACGATCGCCATGCGATCTGCTCCTTATGGTTGTTTATGGAGGCATCAGACATTGATCGTTACATAGCGCTGGGCGCCTTGAACCAGCCCAAACCTCAGATCGTGCCCCGTGCCTATACCCGCATCAGAAAATCAACGTTCTTATAGATGTCTTAACCTTTGCTCAGAGTCAACAAATACAAATTGAAAATACCCAATACATAATAATTTGTTGCGAATTCTTCATGGGCGCTGAGAAGGAGAATTCTAAGACGATTTGCAACAAACACCTTGTGTTGGGGCCCTGATTTTTCAAGGGATTTTCTCTGTGGAGAGCTTATTTTGGGGAAAAGGCTGTCACATTCGTGTGACATATGTGGTGTTCACGAAACGGGAGAAGGCACGAGGTGAGGAGGGCTTAATTTACTATCGTAAAGTAAAGTATGATTATCAATGGAAAATTCTATGAGATCGAGACTGCGGCATGGTTTTTCCGTGCATCGGAATTACAGGGATAATGTAATTTTTATTGCGTATGATAAGTATAGTTTTGCCTGAATCTTTTTAATAAAAGAAAATGCAGAGGAAAAAGACCAATTCCCGGGGTGTTGTCTGTCTTGCACGCCTTTTTGGTGGGTGTCCTCATACTTGTTCTGACACTTATGACAAAGTGCGAAAATGAGCAGAAATGCTTGGAGGTCAATGGGGTTTCAGTCGGTATCGAAGGTGTTTCTCTTCCACGTACCGTGGGGGTGGTCACATAAAATCATTCCTGGTTCATTCCGGAAATTTCATCTTGTCGTAAAGCCGGAGCATGAGTCATCAGCTCCGGAGAGGCTTGTCAGCAGTCGATGTGGTGCAGGCAGGTCAGCCGAGCAATTCATGAGTGCAGGTACTATCGGGATCGGGTCGGTTTTCCTGACAGACTAGGTCCCGTTAGGTCTTGGAACATGTATGAGATTGCATAGCTCATTGTGATGAGCATGATGCAGTCTGCG